>OX637532.1:71704999-71762499 GCA_951800035.1 Linnaemya tessellans
ATCTGAGGATTCACAATTTGTAAATGCCATCAATACCATCTCTTATTACATACATACGAAAGTACTTCAAATCACGATTTTTCTTGATTTTGTTCAGCACGCAAATTGTTGTTTATTGTAAAGATTAAAGAAAAATTCAATGATGATTAGAAATCATTTCATTCTGATGTATACATCAAATTCTGATTATGAGTAAAATTAACAAAAGCATTTTATGAGCAAGATCGCACAGACAAGAGAAGGGCTTGCAGTAAATTCATGGTGTCCAAACACTCTTATTCTCATTAATTCACACAACATGTTTGAACCGACCGACCGTCTGTGTGACTTGAGCAATATGATATACGAACAATGCAAACAACATAACCAATTCAACACTGATACATGAGTGGAGGTACAGGTTTAGTCTTTATTTGAATTTGTTCATCAAAAACAAAGCTAAAGGGAATACACATGGGCAAATGCACGTTGGTTTATGGGACTTTTTTCTTTACAAAATTGAAACAAATGAGAATGTGTGCACAAGTTTGATCATTTGTTTGTTTTTCATTGTTAAACATGTGTCCGATTAAGAGAACAAATTTAGTTGAATTACATACGCCGAAATACACATGCAAATATGACAAAAGGGAAAAAAAATTTTTTAAGTCAAATTTCCAAGAAAGTTTACACCTTGTCGCCTCGGCGTAAGGGAAAAAATATAATACGGTCCATATTAAGTGAAATAATTATGGAAAACGAATAAGTACTGGAGGGCTACTTATGCTGCAGAAAATTTGTGCTTGTCAATTTTAGCTTCATAAGAAATACAAATTAAATGACACAAAAAACACCACTGTAAAGGAGAACAAATAAAAATAAACGAAAATAATAATAAATATTATTTGCAATATCGAACTGCAAATAAAAATAATATTTTCTTAAAAAAATTTCCTATTTTGTCATAAACAACGCGAATGGACATCATAAACCACTGTAAATTAAAATAAAAAAACAAGCGTGCCTTTGTTGATAGGAATGAACAAATTCATACACAATGATTTCTTGCTTTTTGTATTTTAATGTTGATCAAATTTTTGAGCGTTGAGCCGAATAGACAAGTACACAAGTTGACAAGTTTGATTCGACCTATGATGAAAATAAGCAAGTGTTCAACTTGCATGTGGTTCGATTGCCTTATAATGAACAATGCATATAAAAGCTTGAGCAAGTTTGATTAATGTTTTTATTCCTAGCTTAAAAAAGATTATTGTTGTGAGTAAGCCGATGTGTTTAGCACAGAACCAGCAAAGAGGCATATGTTCGGTTGATTTAATATCAACAACAAAAGAGAGTGTGCGGGCAAGTTTGATCATTTGCAAATAAAAGACAAGTTTTTTGTGCCTTTGTTATTGTTGAACGATTTTTTAATCAACAAGTGAAGTTCTCTGATACATACATAGATATGAACATCGCACATAGTGTTGGGTGATTACTGTTGTTATAGCACCGTTTAAAAGAAGCAAAATTGGCAATCTTTGCATTCACAGACTATAAAAAAATAGCAAACCGAAATGATTTTGAATAAATTCCATAGTTTGCATGGAAACTTTTAAGTCAAAATTAGGTATCACGTTTTATATTCTCTGGTTGCGTTGAGAACGCTTCAATCTTCAATGAGAATATAAATTTTCATTCCTTTGAAATTCTTTATAATGTTTATTATCTCTATTAGTAGGTAATGCATGTGAAATAAGAGAATAATATAATTGGGTAACAAAAACATTTAATCAGTTATAAATGAAATAAATTATTCTGATATAATCTTACAATATACAACTATAAATTTTGTTGTTATTTAAATATTTCTAAGTGGAAATAATGTGTCGTTTTTAAATATTTTAGTTTAAAGATTGAAAATGTTTACAATTAGTTATACTCATCTTTAACGTGCTGGGCGTTTTTTGTGTTCAAATTCGAAATTTTGTAATAGGTACAATCAAGAATGATAAAATAAAGATTACGCCTTGCGCATGATTTACCGTTTGATGACGTATTTGTTCCCTCGGAGAGATTGCCAAATGTTTATCATATGCAAAACTAATACTTTCTCGTACAAAATTAATATTTTATGCTACATTTGGCAACTCTTCACACAATTTACTCAGAGATTTCCAATTTACTCAGAGATTTCCAACAAACAAATTAAATCGGATTTATGAAAGTGCAAGTTTTGTGTTATATTTTATAATAAATTGTGTTATAATTTAAAATAAATATGTTAAAATACTTATTAAATAACTTAAAGTGTAAAAAACTTATTAAAACTTGATTTTTAAAGCTCATAAACTGTAAACAAAAAACCTAAATTGAAGCGAAAAGAGAACAAAAAGAGCAAGCATGAAATGTGCAGTGGGCAATTGTAAACAAAGTAAGAACAAAAAAACAAGTGAGAAATAATTGTGGTAAAATGTAATATTGTTATCAAACTTTTTTTTTGTTATCAAATCACTGTGTCATTTTATAGTTTTCCAAGAGATGAAGCTCAAAGGAAGTTATGGCTGATATTTTGCAAGGAAAAAAAATTT
This sequence comes from Linnaemya tessellans, assembly GCA_951800035.1. Classification (NCBI taxonomy): domain Eukaryota; kingdom Metazoa; phylum Arthropoda; class Insecta; order Diptera; family Tachinidae; genus Linnaemya; species Linnaemya tessellans. The sequence continues at coordinate 71,707,567 of OX637532.1, forward strand.
GTTTTGAATGAGGAGAAAAGAAAAATAATTAGCACTTGTGTTCAATATTTATATAAAATAACTATAAATGAACAATTTCAAATAAAAAAAGGGGAAAGTAAAATAATTTTTTAAAATTGTTTATTATCAAACAAATTTAATTTGAAAAATCGCAATTTGCCCCACTGTCCTGTTTTTACAATAACATAATAGTTCTCCAACTGATTTTTATTAGCCAATCAGAACACATGTTGAGTGACGTCAGAGTTCCATAGTGCGCAGAAAGGTATTTTATTTCAGCTCGTTGGCGCGTAATCTTCATTTTATCATTCTTGGGTACAATCACAAAAAATGAACCATAATGGCAATGAGAATTAGCTCAGTGGAATAATACATTATAGTATTAAAAAATGGTCACACTAAAACATTGCTTGCATCATGGTGAAACAAATATAAGGTTGCGGTACAACGACAACAAATACAACGTTACAACTCCCAATTGGATTTTTCTTTGTGTAAAGTCATGTATCATGTCAAAATGTATAACAATAAAAATGTGTGTAAAGATAAATATGCCGATTTAAATATGTTTGACGTAAGAGCTTACGTCATGACATATTTAACTCAAAGTTAAATATGTTTTTAAGTGCCATCACTGACATATTTAAGTATACGTCATATATTTTTTGCATCGTATTAGATTTTCGGACCTACGCTACCTGAAAAACCATCTCCTATTTCTCAATTGTATTTGTGAAATTTTTTATTAAAATATCAAAATCGACTTAGTGATTTTTTCAGCGATCTTGGATAGATTTTGGCCATTTCTGGCCAAATCCTTATTTGTCACTCATATTCAACTTATTTCGTTTTTAGCTATGGACCTACGCTACCCGAAAAACCATACCCTATTTCTCAATTGTATTTGTAAAATTTTTTATTAAAATATTTAAGTCGATTTTGATATTTTAATAAAAAATTTCACAAATACAATTGAGAAATAGGAGATGGTTTTTCAGGTAGCGTAGGTCCGAAAATCTAATACGATGCAAAAAATATATGACGTATACTTAAATATGTCAGTGATGGCACTTAAAAACATATTTAACTTTGAGTTAAATATGTCATGACGTAAGCTCTTACGTCAAACATATTTAAATCGGCATATTTATCTTCACACACATCAATAAAATACATTAAAGCGCTGCAAACATGCAGAATTACTACCAACGCACAGTGGTTTCCCCCATAGGACAAAAATCAAAAAAGTTATCGTTTTTTTTAAGCTTTATTGCACAAAATTTATTGATAACACTCTAAATTTTATGAATCTAAAAAATTTTGTTGTTTTCTTGGCGAGATTTATTGTTTGTGTCCGTTGAAAGTGGAGGTATGTTTATATTGCATATATTGTGGTTGCATAGTCATAAAAGAAAACTTAAGTTTATCCAAAAAGTTATTCGCGATATTTTTGCAGAAGTTTCCAAAAACCCTACAAGCATTAAATTTTAACTTATTTTCTACCAAATTAAATAACAAAAGCTGCAAAAATATGAGCCCATAAAAAAATCGCTGAAGAATACTTTATATTGCAATTTTATTTTATTTGAGTTACAGTTATGAATAGAGAGAAATTTTTTTTTAAGAAATTGTTGTTTTAAACTTTATATTGCAATTTTAAGGTATTTGACTTTCAGTTTAAGTGAATTTTAATTCTTATAATTAATTGTTTTCGCGATAGTGATAAAAGTTTCAAAAATATCAATATGGAAATTAAAATAGAAGCTTTATTCTGTCAGTGCCAATTTTCTAGAACGTATATGCTTGATATTTGGAGTTCTACTGCTGGTAATTATCATTCGAAAGCAAACAAAATATTTCTAATTATGGAGGAAAAATTTAATGAGGTAATCAAGCATGCATTGGTGGCAATAGGAGAATTATCGGAGGAAGCAGCGGAAGCGAAAAATAAGGATATAAAACAGTTTAGATTGCAACATACACGAAAAATATCGCGCATAACTACAAATACAGATCTTTTAAGTCGCCTCTTTTTAAGTTCAGGTCCATTTATTTCAAAACTTACCAACAAAGAAAAGAAGTAGTTTTAGTCAAGGAGTTTTAAATTTGCTTAATATTTGATATATATTACTACTATTTTACTTGATTACCTTATATTACTTAATAATACCCTATATTGCATTATTTAACTTTTTAATTTAGTTTTTTTCAGTGTATATTTCGAATGAATTAAAATGATATAAAAATTTACAAAACTTGTTTAAAACAACCAAATTTTCATATTAAAATACTTTATTTCAAACGTTTTTAAAACAGGGGGTTTACCCTGTAATGCGATGCGAAAGGAATTGCTTTCGCATTTCTATGTTAATAGCATAGAAATGCGTTGCGTTTTCCATTCGCATCGCATTACGGAGTAACCCCCCAGATCTATAAGCCAATTAACCCTTAAAAGATCAAATGGTTAATGTGGCTACAGTTGTTAATATTTTTTCCTAAAAATTTGCCAACTTTAAGTTCTTCGGGCATGAAATGAGCTGCAAAATTTTGAAGATTTTTGATTGATTTTTGACCGCATATAAGGGAAACCACTGTGCAACGCTCACATATGTATACAAACCAGGGTAGCAAAAAATTCTACTCGCGAATAAAATTTTATTTTATTCTTTGGTTTTAAAATTTGTTTTCGCAAATTTAAAAATAGAATTCGCGAAAAGAATTTTATATTTTATTCTTGGCTTTTTTAATTCTCCTCGCGAAAGAATGAAATCAGCTTTTGGTTATTTTTTTCATTTGCGAGGAGAATTAAAAATATAAAGAATATAAAATAAAATTCCTTTCGCAAAATCAATTTTTTAGAATTGTGGCAAACGAATACAAAACGAACACAAACGAATTCAAAAAGAAAAATTCTTTCAAAAATTATACCTCGGCATGTTTTGCTTTTTGCATACGTGTGGTTGTGTATGTTGATCGTGAAAATTTTGCTTTTTAGTGAAAAATTTACTTTAGTGTGTTGTTTGTTGTTCGGACAATTATAAGTGCGCACTTACATACATACATATGTTCGTAGGTAGATATTTATAAGGGCTGTAAGACAATGTGTTTGGATGTTCGTGCATATATGTATGTATGTGCATATATTATGTACATGTATTAGGGAGGGCCCATTTCTTTGAAAAAACAAGTTTTAAAATTTCTGAGGCGATTTCTTTTATTGATTTTAAAGTCTTTTACCCTGTTTATATGATACAAATAAGTACCTCTCTTAACACAGTTTTTGGACAAATTATGTTATTTTGAGTGCATAGCTATTTGAATAATAACTTAATTTTTTTTACTATAGGTAATACCTATGCTTAAAATTGCATTCTTTACAGTTTTCGAAATAATTTATTCAGGTTAATATCTTTAGCATTTCTCAGGAACAATACTAATATAAAAAATATAGTAAAGTTAATCAGAAGTGGGTACATACATATGAAAAAATACAAAGTCATAAAAAATATTCAATATACATATGTTATGTACATACCAGAGTACTTCAAAATCACGATTTTTCTTGATTTTGTTCAGCACGCAAATTTTTGTTCATTGCAAAGATTAAAGAAAAATTCAATGATGATTAAAAATCATTTCATTCTGATATATACATCAAATTCTGATTATGAGTAAAATTAACAAAAGCATTTTATGAGCAAGATCGCACAGGCAAGAGAAGGGCTTGCAGTAAATTCATCGTGTCCAAACGCTCTTATTCTCATTAATTCACACAACATGTTTGAACCGACCGTCTGTGTGACTTGAGCAATATGATATACGAACAATGCAAACAACATAACCAATTCAACACTGATACATGAGTGGAGGTACAGGTTTAGTATTTATTTGAATTTGTTCATCAAAAACAAAGTTAAAGGGAATACACATGGGCAAATGCACGGTGGTTTATGGGACTTTTTTCTTTACAAAATTGAAACAAATGAGAATGTGTGCACAAGTTTGATAATTTGTTTGTTTTTTATTGTTAAACATGTGTCCGATTAAGAGAACAAATTTAGTTGAATTACATACGCCGAAATACACATGAAAATTTGTTTAAGTCAAATTTCCAAGAAAGTTTACACCTTGTCGCCTCAGCGTAAGGGAAAAAATATAATACGGTCCATATTAAGTGAAATAATTATGGAAAACGAATAAGTACTGGAGGGCTACTTATGCTGCAGAAAATTTGTGCTTCTCAATTTTAGCTTAATAAGAAATACAAATTAAATAACACAAAAAACACCACTGTAAAGGAGAACAAATAAAAATAAACAAAAATAATAATAAATATTATTTGCAATATCGAACTGCAAATAAAAATAATATTTTCTTAAAAAAATTTCCTATTTTGTCATAAACAACGCGAATGGACATCATAAACCACTGTAAATTAAAATAAAAAAACAAGCGTGCCTTTGTTGATAGGAATGAACAAATTCATACACAATGATTTCTTGCTTTTTGTATTTTAATGTTGATCAAATTTTTGAGCGTTGAGCCGAATAGACAAGTACACAAGTTGACAAGTTTGATTCGACCTATGATGAAAATAAGCAAGTGTTCAACTTGCATGTGGTTCGATTGCCTTATAATGAACAACGCATATAAAAGCTTGAGCAAGTTTGATTAATGTTTTTATTCCTAGCTTAAAAAAGATTATTGTTGTGAGTAAGCCGATGTGTTTAGCATCAGAACCAGCAAAGAGGCATATGTTCGGTTGATTTAAAATCAACAACAAAAGAGAGTGTGCGGGCAAGTTTGATCATTTGCAAATAAAAGACAAGTTTTTTGTGCCTTTGTTATTGTTGAACGGTTTTTTAATCAACAAGTGAAGTTCTCTGGTACATACATCATATGTATGCATGTATGAATGTTATTTGGCCTGCCCTTTCGCAGTGTTTTAACAATATATTTTTTATGAAACCTAATTAAATATTAATTAGGGGAAACCACAGAAAAAAACCGAAAAACTTTCAAGCAATTGCCAAAACACTGAGGAACTGATTAAAAGTAATAAAGCCATTGATGACAAAGGGCGAAACTGTAAATATGCAGCTGCATGTTTTTCCTTTCCAATCCAGGAATAATATATATATATATATATATATATATATATATATATATATATATATACATATATATATATATATATATATATATATATATATATATATATATATATATATTTATTAGCTTTAAAACTTTGTATGAAAATAATTATGAATAATATTAAATGTATTCTTATGTTCTTCATTTATATATACATAAATATGTAATAATATTCGCAAAACCAATTCTTTTGCTAATGAGGATAGGATTTTCTTTCTCTTCATTTTCACAAAACAAATTGTTTTGCTTTTTCAAATACAAGACAATTTTATTACATTTATATACCATAAATTTCATTGGTATTTCCCAACATCTTCCTGCCTTAATTGTTTGGAAAAGAAAAACCTGCAGCTGCATATTTGCAATTTCACTCTTCCTCATCAAAGTAAAAAACTGTTATTTGGAAACTTATGTGTTCGTCTCTGAGAATAATTTTATGGGTAATGTTTTGCCAATTATTTGAACGTTTTTCTCTTTTTTCTGTAGTTTTCCCTAATTAATATTTAATTAGGTGTCATAAAAAATATGAGTGATAAATGAATGAATATTTGGAATCCTGGTATATATGCTTAAAAAACTGCTACTGATGATCAGTTCCTTTCAGTTTGTTGTTTGTGAGTGTCTACATATGTGAAAATGGGTCGCAAAAATGTTTTTGAGTTTTCAAAGTACGTTATATATGATGCAGAAAATAATACTTCAACATGTATTCTCTGCCAAAGAATTCTTAAAGGAAAATTATCTGGAAATGTAAGACGGCATTATGAATCAATACACAACATTAAAATAAATGTGGATGAAAAGAGCTTACTGAATCCTTCATCCAGTAGTAGTAGTGTCTCAAAAAAACGAATCAGTAATATTCATATATATATTTATTCAGTTTGTTGTTTGTGAGTGTCTACATATGTGAAAATGGGTCGCAAAAATGTTTTTGAGTTTTCAAAGTACGTTATATATGATGCAGAAAATAATACTTCAACATGTATTATCTGCCAAAGAATTCTTAAAGGAAAATTATCTGGAAATGTAAGACGGCATTATGAATCAATACACAACATTAAAATAAATGTGGATGAAAAGAGCTTACTGAATCCTTCATCCAGTAGTAGTAGTGTCTCAAAAAAACGAATCAGTAATATTCAAATTCCGTTAAACAAAAATGAGTTCCTATTATGTTGTATTGGTCTTGTGACAGTTCATAATATGCCATTTAGAATATTCGATGATGATGAATATTTTAAAAAGCTTTGCGCCCTTACGAAGAGTTCCACAATACAAATATTAATTCCAAAAGCATTGTCTCTCAAATGAATACTGTAGCAAATGAAATAAAACTTAACATTTCAAAAGCCATCTTTAGAAAAATGATTTGCTTAAAAATTTATGTTGCCACGCGCATGGAAAAGAGTATTCTAGGTATAAATGTGCAATATATTAAAGACTCTAAAATCAACATTAATACCATTGGAATGATTCAGCTAAGAAGAAGGCATACTGCTCAATTCCTCAAGGAGGAGATAATAAATTGTTTGAAAGACTTCAAAATTGACATTTCCCAGATATATGCTTGCACTTCCGATAATGGTGCAAATGTCATTAAAATATCAAAGCTACTGCAAGAACTTCAGGAGGAAGTCTTAACACAAGATCCAATAAGTGATGATGAAGATTTCGATGCAGTTCATACGTCTCTTTCGTCTGTTATGGCAGTTGTTAGATGTGCTGCGCATACAATTCAACTTGCAGCCCATGATGTGTTAAAAACAGTTCAAGCAGAAGTAGATGAATGTCGAAAAATTGTTAAAAGTATACGCAATATCGTTAGAAACGACAGTTCAGTCGATTTACAAATGCCCATAATTGATAACGCAACTAGGTGGAACTCTACATATAAAATGATAAAATCATTGGAAAATTTTAAAGAGTATATTGAAAATTCCAACGATCTCAACAGTTCTGAGCCGGATTGGAGTTTCATAAATAAATTCTTAAAATCATTCAAACCATTGTCAGAATGCACCACAAAATTCCAACTGGAACAATATATAATCGGTGATTTCTACAGAGATTGGTTATGCTGTGAAGTTGAGCTCGAAGAAATGGTAGAGGATAATATTTATGCGGAAAGCTTATTGAACTCCATGAAGAAGAGAAAGCAAAGCCTCCTAGTAAATGATGCATTTCTGTCAGAAATTATTTAGACCCACGATTCAATTTCATACGTGCACCATTTTTGTCAGAAGAACAAAAGAAATCGCCGGTGGTAAGCTCCGGTATATTAATACATAATTATGTATGCAAACTTAAGATATTTTTTATTATATATCAGAATCATCTACTACACACCCAAGAAATCATTAAACGTCTTACAGGCGAATTTCCGGAGACACAAAAGGAGGCCACTCCAAAAAACGATTTACCTTCATGCTCAGGAAATTTTTCAAAACTTGAAGCAAAAATGAATCTCATGATTGAAAAAACTCCACCCACGGATAGATCGACAAAACAAAAATTAGAGAATTTGTGTAACACCTAAAGAGTTCCGTTCGAAACAAATATATTGGAGTACTGGAAAAATCCAAAATTAGCGGATCCAGAACTGGGCAAATTGTTAGATGTTGCATTATCAGTCCCTTCAACACAGGTTTCCGTTGAAAGGGCATTTAGCGCTCTCTCAATAATTCTAACAAAAATGAGGTCCAAGTTATCAAAAGAAACTATAAACAATTTACTTTTAGTAAAGCTAAATAAAAACTTGATTGAAGACATAATAATAGCTGATAAAACCGCCAATGAATAGAATTGTTTAAATATGTACATTTGAGTGGTTGTTAAAAATTATAGTTTGGATTTGTTCAAGTGTCATATTCTAAATCGGTGGGTATTTATAAAAAACTACCCTAAAAAATTTGTTGGGAGTGCGATACTGATTGACCTGAAATTTTTATTTAGGTTAGTTTTTTATAAATACTGATCGAACTATGTATATACACATTTACCCACTTATTCGTAATACTTATCAAAGTTTTATGAAACTAATTTTATACTGAAATCTTTTTAATAAACCTTTTATAAACATTTTATAATTTATTATGAATATAGCCCTTAAGTTTTACTGAATTCTCGTGTGATATGAATAAAACATAATTGAATTATTAGAAATTTATTATACTCTCTGGCTAAATGCATATAATTTTCAGGATGGAAGATAATCACGATGATAAATAAATTTATACTCTTTTTTAAACTAATTTAAGAAATAAACCACATTTGCCTACTACTTTGTTAAAGGTTGTGAAAGGAAAAAATCAAATCCCAAAAAAGACACAAAAACGCCTTCTTAAAAATTGCATTATTTTTAAATGACATTTAGACATTTGGCTTAATTCACAAAAAAATTTTCTGACTTATAACAGATTAATAAAACAAATTTTCATACAAAAAATTGTTTTATAAGTCTCTTATTAATCAAAAAATTTTTTTGGAATTAGATAGATATTATATAAAAAAATTCAGCCGATAAATATATATAGGTTTTTGATTTAGTCAGAGTTCAAAATATTTAAACTTTATAGATACATAAGTAATTTTTCCCTAAATATTCTCTTTAAAATGACATAAAAATTCATCCAGATATTTAAAAACTAAACTCAACACATTCGGTATACCTATTTGGCGAAATTATGTCATTTTGAATATGCCAAAAATTTTTTAATAAACATTTTGAATTTTTCCTTTGGCATAATATCGTTATACCTAGGTAGGATGAAAGAAAATATCTGACCAAATTTCATCAAAATAGAAAAAGATCGCGGATAAATACTGGTCGATTTGACATGGAATTACCCATATGTATGCAAAATATATTATAAAATTGTTTCGTAGTAGCTAGTTATTATAAAAATTTCTGCGTACAGTGAAGTACACCCCTAATGTACATACGCACATATATTATTATTGTCTTTCAATCGATGCTTATTGGCAGTTCTTTTAATTGTTACCAAAAAAACACTTTCAAAGGTAAATTTAACCCTTGTATGTAATATATGTACATATTTATATTCGTATGAATGTGTGTACATCCACTCATCCCTATGCAATCATAAATACCTACGTACATACATCCTAACATACCATACTTTCAAAACACAATTACTAATTATTTTTCAACAACAGCAACAAAAGCCAAGAACACAACATGTACGATTTTAAATATGCGAAAAAAAACTATGTGGATATGTATGTAACTACTTTTTACTTATAGTTCATAAAACAAAATATACATGTACATACATACATGACTATCAAAAGGCAGTAACACAGCATACATATGTACACACATCTATACGTGCAATCCATACATACATTTCTTTTGTCAAAGAAAACATAAGTATACACAAGAATACTATTCCCAAAATATTCTTTTCTATATATTCCATTCTTATTCCTCTCGCGAATTTTATTTTATTATATTTGGGAATTTTATAAATAGAATTCGTGAGAGGTATTTATTTTTTTCCTTACGAATTTTATTTATAATATTCGCGAGAAGAAAACAAACTTGAAGAATTAAAAATAAATTTCTCTCGCGAATTCTATTTATAAAATTCCCGAATAAAAAAGAAAAATTCTTTACAGTAGGAAAAATAACATTCGTTCTAATTAAATTCGTTTGCGAGAGAAATCAATTCGAGCATTCTTCGTACTCTGATACAAACACAAAGAGCACTTGTACACAAAAACTTGGCATCAATGTAGCCAAGCAATGGTTGAGAAAAAAACTGTTATCTGCCGTATCGCTGCCGCCTTATATTTGTTTCACCATTGCTTGCATTACATATCGATATTCGGTTATCGAGCCCTTTTAAGTGTTTAAGTATGTCTAAAATCTGTATTTCATTGGTTCTTACACTAGATCATAAGTACACTTGAAAGGAATTGAGAATTCATACAATTTTTCATTCCTGAAATTTTTTGCTGTGATTACAACTTAATGGATGTGAATTAGAAAAATAGTGCTATTTCTGTGAACTATTCTTTGGGTGCTCATCAGTTGGAGTTGGTGGGTTCATTTCTTAATGTCGGAATTTTGCTTGTCCCAAAAGTAAATGTTTCGCACATTGCTCTGATTGTATATAAAGCAAGATGCTCTTGCCTTTAAAAAACAAATTACAAAAAAAGTTTTCTGACCCTTACATTACGAAGCAACTGTATGTGTCATTATTCAGACATACTAATTTGGAATAGTATTTAATCATATGGCATCCATACTACAATATCAATAAATAATAGTGTTGAGCTGTTTCAAAGCAAATTTTTATTGCTCTGCGTACGTAGCCATCAATGGAACTCTTCCACAAATCTTGCATTCTACACTAGTAGACTTGCATTAATAAAACGAAACTATGCTCAAAAGTTATACGATGTTTATTATTAAGGGTAATATATGCTCTGAATGGCTAATTCTAATTCGTATAAGAGTTTTTATTCGAATGTGCGAATTATTTTAATTTTGGGATTTTCTTATTCTTTATCGAATAATATTTGCAATAATGTCTCCCGATAGCGAGTGAGCATTTGAACGCCACCTGTGCGATTTCTTACTCGAATACAATAATGATTAAATATTTTATTACGTTGTCCTTTTGTATATATCGGAAAATGATATGCTGGAAGATTTTATGAGTGTACACACATACGCGGGCGTATTGATATTGTAGCAAAAAACATTTTTTTTTCAAAAACCATTTATTTCTCAAGATAGTCTCCTTTTAGCTCAATACACTTGGGACCATTATTATCGATACAGTTCCCAATAGTTAACCTTAACATTAGCTAACGTGAACTATAAAGTGACCTATAAAGTTTTTCCATTATTACAACTGTCAGATAAAATAAAATATTTAATTTATATATTGTGGCAACATTGCGGTGGATACCGACTACTATTAGTGATTTAAAAAAAGCGTAGTGCAACAATTTACTTTCGTTTATTTCTTAAATTGAAGACGTTATTACCTTTTCTGTGTGTAAAGGCTCATTTAGCCGAACGTTGAAATCGTAAATGTTAGGTAAATGTGTCAGCTGATCCAAACTGTAATATGGCAAGTTGTGAAAACGCTTACTTGAATTTAATAAAATGTTGCCGTAACGTTGGAACCTGCAGAAAATAGAATTTTATTTCTGCAGAAAATAGAATTTTATTCTCTTTTGATATGTTTAGCTGATATATATGTGTAATTACATGATATATGCATTTTATGTGTTTAACTTTCTAAATAAATGTTTTATTCACAATGAAATATCGCATGGCTGTATGTGGTTGTTCGTTTCAGATGTATTAAACACTAGTTTGTACGTAAATATATACATTTGTGTAATATAACAAAACATTTACCGCCGTATTCATAAAAAATGTTTTAGGTTTATTACAGGTTTATTTGACAAATATCCCATAGAAATACGTCAAATAAGCGCTTAATAAACCTAAAATATTTTTTATGAATACGGCAGTTAATATATATTGTAATATGGAAAAAAATGTGCCCATTTTATCAAACTTATGCCAAGGAATGACTCATTATCTTATTAGTTGTGTATATTGGTGTTTCTGATGCCTCTTTGTTCCATTTAATTAATTTGCGTACTTTTTCAACACGAACGCCAATCACATAAACATATTAAAGTGCCATCAATGTTTTAAACAGTTGTATAGAGTTTTATTGTATTTATTTTTGAAAGTGATACGCATCCGATTTTTTGTGATAAACATATTTTCCACATCCATTATATTTTATTCAGGTATCGGCAAACACATACATCTTCATTGTAAGTTTGATGAGTGAGAGAAAATAACATTTTTCTCCATACACTCTTTTCATAAACACAACAACGACAATAGCAACAACAGCAAAGTATTTTTTCATAAACATACAACAACGACAATAACAACATCTGCATTGAAGGTTCGTACGAGAATGAGAGTAACTATATTTACTCAGTAAAAGCATGTGTGTGACTCTCAAAAGTAAATTTTATTCTCACGTGCAACCAGGGCTGCCAGAAATTTTTCGTGAAAAATAGCAAATTTCCCAAAAAAAATCGGTATTATCGGCACTTTCATTTCTTAAAATCCGCAAAAAATCGGCATTAATTAAAAAACTTATTTTGACATATAAACAAAAACAATTCAATATAATTTATTAAATATTATACATAAAACAGCATGTATAGATCAATAAATTTGCACCTCACAAGTTTTGAAATTATTTTGGGGTTTCGTTTAATCTCCCAATTGGCAATTTAAAAGAAACGATTTATTATTTTATTCATTTAGAATGACTTTTACTTAAAAAAATACATAAGATCAACTTGCTTTTTATAAAACAGTATAAAATAATTAAAAAAGATGTGTGGTGTCGTGGGACACCGGATAGGAACGATTTTCCTTAATATAAAAATATTAATTTTAAGTTCTATTCGAGGTATAAAGAAAATAATTATTCGGGTATACATTTTTTATTAGGATTTTTCTTTTCGCCGATCAACGAAAATACAGAATCAGTTTTGTTCCCAAACGAAATTGAATTCTGTCACGGCCCGGCTGCGTATGATTAATATTTGTTTGTATGGAATTGTATTACTCATACGTCTTAAACATTGAGCTAGAAACAAAATATCTTACGTTACGGACGTTTCTTCCCGGTTAGGGTACCCCTCCGCAACGTCTCATAAGGAACTTCGTTCCAATTAAAATATATACGTCTTTTCCAATAGTATTTCAAAATTTTGCTATTATATTTCAGAATTTCCTAAAAATTAACTCTACTCGTAGGTTCTAAAATAGGAGTTACAATATACAATTAAAAATTTAGAATATTATCCTAAAATTTTTGAACAAAATTCGTAAATATAATACAAAAATTGGAAATAATGTGGTTTTCATATATCAATCATATATAAGTATTAGATTTTGACATTTTTATTAAATCGTTATTTATTTCGCAATTAGAGTTTTTCATTTTCAAATAATCTTTAGAATAAAGAATTCCTTCTTTTAAAGTTTTATTTTCTAAGGAACATCGGAATTTCGTGCACAGCTACAACAAGGCAATTGAATTGTTATTAAAAGAAGAATTATATAATAAAAGATGTTCCATATTATTATTAAAAAATCGGCATTTTTTATGGGTAAAATCGGCAAATCGGCATATTGAAATTTTTGGAGTAAAAAATCGTCAAAATGCCGATAAATCGGGATTTCTGGCAGCCCTGCGTGCAACCCGCCGCCGACTTCTGATTATATTATTTTCTTTATTAAATGCACTCAATCGATATAGCTTACAAGAAACACAATATTTTGGGAATTTTTGATGATCTTGTTTTTATAAATAGTTATATGTTGTTTGTTTTTGTCAAAAACATATGACACGATTTTAAGCATTCTATAAGTGTAGCAACATTAACATTTACCTAATATTTACATTTACCTCACATTTACGATTTCAACGTTCAGCTAAATGAGCCTTTAAATTATTTTGCTACTTGTGTTAAGTGCTTTTGTTGTATGCGTAAATTGTGTTATTGAAAATAATGTCGGAACTAAATAATACGACTGAATCGGAAAGAAAGAAAGCGAAAAATATGTTCTAAATTATCTAAATAAAATAAACATTGTCTATTGTCCATTTTGCAAAGTTAGAATTATTTAATTTGACATAAAAATGTTGTTAAAGTTACCATATTTTCAGAAGAAAATATGGCAGCTTCATTTGCTTAAAGTTAACTTTGAAAGTTATTATGAGGATCAACCTCCTGTTAGCTCATCAGTTACCATTAAGGTTAATTTTAACTTGTAATAATTATATAACATTTGTCTGCCAGATAGCACCTATTGTTAACTATTTGTAAGTTGTAATAATGGCCCTTAGTAAGACGATATTCCAACTTTTTTATACCATCTGAATAATACGATTTTGGGAATTTTTGGTAGTTTTTTCTTGATTGCAACAATCAATTGATTCAATAAAGCACGATTCCTGTGATTGTAGATAATTGTTCCAAGATAATCGGTGAGCAATATTCTGCGTGCATCTCAAAATACAGTGGCCATAACCTTGCCAGCCGATTTCACTGTCTTCGCCTTCTTCTTCCACCAGCTTCCCCCATTGTTTCGATTGATTTTGGGTTTTAGTTGTGTAGTGCTGGACCCACGTTTCATCAACAGTTATTAATCGACGCCAAAAATCAACAGAACTTCGATTTGTCATGTCCAAACACCGCTGTGAACTTGTTTTTGTTCGACACTGACCAAACGCGGCACACATCTTGCCGATAGTTTTTTCATATGCAAATGTTCATGCAAAGTGTTGAACACACGTTCATATGATATGTTTACTTTTTCAACAATTTCACGTAACTTGACTCGGCGATCATTCATAACGATATCGAGGATTTTCTTGATATTTTCTTCAGTAACCACCTCTTTTGGCCTTCCTGTTGATGGTATTGTTGCAGTGCTTGTTCAGCCGCGTTTAAATTCAGCAATCCAATATTTTACCATGTAATCTGACCGAGCAGACTCACCGAAATGTTTATCGAGCTTTTCTTTTGCTTCTTTCGGTGTTTTCCCTTTCAAATAATAGTGTTTAATCACTGCACGAAATTCACTTTTTCTATAACAAATAAACTAATCGATGAATTTGTGTGAAATTTTAACAGCTAACGTTTAACAGACCGCAATTTCTAAAAAAAAAGTTTCTATGTTTGTACTGCCATGTAGAGCTTCATGTCAATCCGCCCTCATATCACAGACATAATCCTCATATGTATATGCCTAACCATGGTGAGACAAATATAATGTGGCACCGCTACGGCAGATGACAGTTATTTCTTGGCTACATTTATGTAAAAATTTTGTGTGCAAGAAGTTGCTAGTTATTGTGCATATGTGAAACACTTTAATGTATATTGTTGATATAAATTTTGACGTGAAGCATTACTTCACACAATCAGAAATCTAATTGGTTGCTGTATTTGTTGCCGTAGTACTGCCACTTTATATTTGTTTCACCATGTGGTTAATGCTATGTTCACACGGAAAGAAATTACCGGGGTTCGCGCTCTCATTCGTGTTTCGCGCTCCAAACATGGTTGAAACATCATGGTTCACCATATAAAAATTTGAGAGCGAAACATCATGTTTCATTATGAAACTTACTGCGAAACACTATAAATTTACTATCATCTCCAATTTTGATAACAAATTATCGCAAGTTTATCTGAACTAGCTGTCACAAAATATATAAACAAAGAAAAAGAGAAAATTAATGTGTGCAAAAATATATATAAAAATATTAAATTAAAAAAAGGCGTATATATACATATTAAAATAAAAATGGAAAAAAGAAATAGTGAAGCGTATTTTAAAGTACAGAAGGATATATATGTAAACATCAAAATGAAACAAGAACCATCGTCTGAACACCAGGGTTCACAAGCGTGTTTCAGAGAGCGAAACAAGTGTTTCACTTTGCCGTGTGAACTAGAGTTGTACGGCTCCTGAATGAATTAATTCAATCGAATCATTCATTCATCTGAGCGAGGTGAATCTTTCACTTTACTGAGCGTTTTTAGCTCTTTTCTTTCACTTCTTTCAGTTGACTCAGTGATTCAGTTGTTTCATTGAATCTATTTCTTTCAGTAGCTCTTTTCTTTCATTTGTTTCAGTAGCTCTTTTCTTTCATTTGTTTCAGTAGTTCTTTTCTTTCATTTGTTTCAGTAGCTCTTTTTTTTCACTTCTTTCAGTTGATTCAGTTGTTTCAATTGCGTCATCGAATCTGTTTCTTTCAGTAGCTCTTTTCAATGCTGGTATGTCAAAATCTATATGAAAAAAAGGAATTAATTCACTCAATGCAGATACACACATGGTGTGGCGCTTTATATTATTAGAGCTGCCAGATGAAAATTTTTAAACAGCACTGCCATGATACATAGTTAAGTACTTATTAACTTGGTGCGTATCAGAGAACTTCACTTGTTGATTAAAAAACCGTTCAACAATAACAAAGACACAAACAACTTGTCTTTTATTTGCAAATGATTAAACTTGCCCGCACACTTTCTTTTGTTGTTCATTTTAAAGCAACCGAACATATGCCACTTTGTTGGTTCTGATGCTATACACATCGGCTTACTCACAACAATAATCTTCTTTAAGCTAGGAATAAAAACATTAATCAAACTTGCTCAAGCTTTTATATGCGTTGTTCATTATAAGGCAATCGAACCACTTGCAGGTTGAACACTTGCTTATTTTTTATCATAGGTCGAATCAAACTTGTCAACTTGTGTACTTGCCTTTTCCACTCAACGCTCAAAATTTTGATCAACATTAAAGTACAAAAAGCAAGAAATCATTGTGTATGAATTTGTTCATTCCTATCAACAAAGGCACGCTTGTTTTTTTATTTTAATTTACAGTGGTTTATGATGTCCATTCGTGTTGTTTATGACAAAATAGGAAATTTTTTTAAGAAAATATTATTTTTATTTGCAGTTCGATATTGCATATAATATTTATTATTATTTTTGTTTATTTTTATTTGTTCTCCTTTACAGTGGTGTTTTTTGTGTTATTTAATTTGTATTTCTTATTAAGCTAAAATTGAGAAACACAAACTTTCTGCAGCATAAGTAGCCCTCCAGTACCTATTCGTTTTCCATAATTATTTCACTTAAAATGGACCATATTATACTTTTTCCCTTACGCCGTGGCGACAAGGTGTAAACTTTCTTGGAAATTTGACTTAAAAAATTGTTTTCCCTTTTGTCATATTTGCATGTGTATTTCGGCGTATGTAATTCAACTAAATTTGTTCTATTAATCCGACACATGTTTAACAATAAAAAACAAACAAATGATCAAACTTGTGCACACATTCTCATTTGTTTCAATTTAAAAAAAAAACAGTCCCATAAACCACCGTGCATTTGCCCATGTGTATTCCCTTAAACTTTGTTTTTCATGAACAAATTCAAATAAAGACTAAACTTGTACCTCCACTCATGTATCAGTGTTGAATTGGTTATGTTGTTTGCATTGTTCGTATATAATATTGCTCCAGTCACACAGACGGTCGGTTTAAACATGTTGTGTGAATTAATGAGAATAAGAGCGTTTGGACACGATGAATTTACTGCAAGCCCTTCTCTTGCCTGTGCGATCTTGCTCATAAAATGCTTTTGTTAATTCTACTCATAATCAGAATTTGATGTATATAGCAGAATGAAATGATTTTTAATCATCATTGAATTTTTCTTTAATCTTCAAAATGAACAAAAATTTTTGTGCTGAACAAAATCAAGAAAAATCTTGATTTTGAAGTACTCTGGTGCGTATATATACATATATAAACATATACGTAAATTAGCTGAGAAAAATCTATAAAATACAAGGTTAAATAGAAAATATTACTTTATTAAAATAGGTTCGAAAGCAAAATATTTAAAATCAGTTAAATATTTATCTAGTTATTTTTTATGTTCAATAAATGTGTTTTATATTACATATTAAGGAAAAAATAAAAAGGCATAAGTGGTTGTTGTATTAGCTAGTCTGATTCTTTCATTTTTTTTCATGACATTTTCATTTCATGAATTATGGCTGAGCTAAGGAATCAACTGAGCTAGTGAAAGAAATGAATGAATTAATTCAGTAAAGTGAGCGGAGCGGAAAAGAGCGCTCACTCAAAAGAGCTGTTTTGTACAACTCTAGTGTGAACATAGTATAACCATCTTTATGTTGAACTTACGATTAAACTTGTGTACTTATTATTTGGCAATTATTAAAGAATAATACAAGGTATTTTCACAACTTGTTATATATCTTTTAATATTATATGTTTAAATTTTTATACATACTCGATAAATAATAACTCGATACGTTTCGCATCGAGAAGTAGTCTCCTGGCCCCTAATTATGAAACAAAATGTGTTAAAGAAATACTTCAATACATTTATATGTTCATATACATTTGTATGTAAATCATACAAATATATCGTAATCATTTATACTAATGATGTGCCAATAATACCGCTGACAGACATAGGATTTCTATACCACATTAGTATTCTATACTACATGTGTGTCAACCTATACTACAATTAAACCACAAAATAAAGTGGTTTATATCTGGTTTCAATACTACGAAAATATACGTAGTATACTAATATATTAACCCATTTTACACCCTTTAGCTTTGTTCAATTGCAAAATATACGTAGTATACTAATATATTAACCCATTTTACACCCTTTAGCTTTGTTCAATTGCATTGGGAATGAGTCATCGTCCAATTTCGCCACTTCTACTTTCGAGAAGTTCGACGCCTCAACCTAATTAAGGAAAATGTCCATGAATATGTATAGTTATAATGGATTTATAAACCATAAAGACTTACACGTGTCCAAAACCGCCTGTACTTCTTTTTTATTATTTTAGAATGAAAGAAGCATATTCTTCTTTTAAGGCGATTGTACATAATTAACGAATAGCGAAAACACAGTTTCTTTTTTCGCTTAAAATATGCAATTTTGTTGTTATTATTAACAATTATGCTTTATGTTTTTCTTTTTCCATTTTTTTTTAATTTCACGAAAATAAAAACAAAAATATTAGTATATATACCACATGTCTGTCATGCCAAAGTAGTATCAAAAACCATAGTATTTATATCATGGTATACAAATCCTATGTCTGTCAGGGATATAAGAAAGCATATAGTATAAGAGCTTTGAATTCATGTAAGTAGTGCATACATACATCAGTATATATAATTCACTTTGAGTTTGTACATACAATGAGTAGATTTTGAGCCCCCCGTATAAATTTTTTAGCGAATGCGAAAAACAAATTTTAAGACTTGGGAATGCAAATACTTCAATATTTTCAAAAGTCATAGCAAATAAAATTTTCAATTCAGAACACTATTTGTATTATATCTTATATATTTATGTGTGTGTAGGTTTTATTTTAATTAAGTTTGTTAATACTAGTATAAATTATTTAAACATAAAGCAAGAAAACGTATTCAGGTATATATATATATATATATATATATATATATATATTTATATTTATATATGTATATATATATGTATATACATATATCAGTGTTACGCAAGCATTTGTTTGCCTATCGCGCGAGTTAAGGTTTTCACACCTTACTTGAGTAAAAAAATAAAAATATCATTTTTTTTTGAACGACAAGCGTTCGTCTTTATTCGGTATATTTTCTTAAAACTACTCCGCCACAAAATGTTTCTTAAGGACTATTTATACTAGTTGTACTTATCATATTCTTACCTTTAAGAGTGTTTATTTATGTATTAGTAACCCTTCGGTTAGTAATAATTCTTTGTTACAAAAATGTGTTTTTTTATAATTAGGTAGTTTTCTTAAAGTTTGTTATCAGTTAGCACATGTGTTTGGGTATTATTATTCCTAATTGCTTACTTACTGTCTACCAAGCATATGGTTTTTATGCCTCATGGGGTTTTCCATCAATTATATTATCATTATGATCAATGCTGAACTTTGTACGTCTGTCTATGTCTTGTAATTACGTTTGTAAATATAATATAATTTTGTTGTTGTATATAAGATACGACATCTTAACTCTCCTCCTTCTTAAACAAGAGCGTCCCGCTCTTTCCTAGCTTTTTCTAAAACTGATTTATAATAGACGTAGTAAGCTTCTGTTTGTTTGGTTTGTCTAAGCAATAATGTATTTAAATGTTTTCAGTCCTAATATAATTATACCTATTGTGGTTGCTATTATAAGCAAAGAGTAAGAAACTGTTCTGAAGGGATGTTCTTCATATGGTATAAGAAATCTCTCTAATGAGTCTATGTTAGTGAATGCATTTTCCTTGTCTGATTGTATTATTTTCTCTATTTCAAAATTTTCGTTGTGTTTGGTATGTATAGCCTCAATTAATCTATCATGAAGATTTCTATATGTTGTTCCATCAATGTTAACTAGGTCTGTGAAAGAAACTAGAAATGTACGACAGGTACATTTCATTTATTTTCAACCGTATGATTTCCATCAATTAATATGTGTCCTTCATCTATTTCTAACAAGTTTTCATTATATTCCTGAATTACTGAACATTTGGTGCTCCTTTTCTCAAGTAGTGGTATTGTACAATTGTTTTGAGTTTTGTTGATCTGACATATATTTTTTTCCTAAATAATTTTTGCAATATTTTGTTCTGACGTAGTTAAGCCGCACTGTGCTATACTTTTATCTGTGATTACCTTCCCGTGTTTAAAGCTGAGTGGCGTTATCTTAAAAAATTTGCAATGCTTTGTTACAATTGGGTATTTATAAATGGCAATAATTAACTCGTTAGATCTTGCTATGTGAATTGTAGAATACTCTAGTACATTTATTATTGGTATTGATGCCCGTTCTTTATTTATAATTTCCTTGACATCGTTCAAGTCGATTGCTTCTGAAAGATACTGATTATTTTTTGCGGCGTTTATAGTTCTTACCAATTGATCATGAATTTGTTGTATAATAAGATGGTTCTCAACTTTCCTTGCACCAAGTGATTCAATAAGTTTTTCGAAGCGTGAGTTCATTTGGTGTTGTATTTCATTGTTGTTAATAAGTTGATTTATTTTCTCTTCAATCGCAATTAAGTCATAATGGTCTGGGACACCTGTGATGAACTTGAGTGCTGATCCCAAAAAGTTTATTGAGCGCTTGAATATTCTATAGAACGTCGCTTTTTCCTGTTTTTCGATTTTTTTAAACTCTTCAGTTATTCCATGTTCATTCAACTGGTCTGCTAATGTTTCAATCTTCCTCAACCAGATTAGTTCTTCCGTTGTAAATGTATCTTGTTTTTTAAAAATTGATTCATATGGTGTAAGTATTTTTGTGAGATTCGTAATATGGAATAAAAACGTTGTTTCTTCGAATAGATATACGTCATCAGTTTGCGTCAGAACTAACTTCTGATCCTTCACATCTCTTACTTGCACTTTTGATATTGCTTCTTGGACGGCGAATATTACCACCACGAGTAATGTCTGGTAATTCATTTTCTTTTTTAATCGTATAATTCTTAATGTTGTTCTTGTGTACAATAACTCCCCTCTTTGTTAGGACCGTGTCCACGCGATCTTCTTCAACAATATGTTTTTTATACTTAGTGTCACCTTTCTTTCTTAAGTTCTTAATACTTACGAGTATTTATTCCCCTTTTGTAAATGTCCTATGTTTAGTTCCTTGGTTTAGTCTTTCTAGGACTTTGTTTGATGGTTCCTTGATGCGTTTATAAATGTTTCCTTTATCGTATTGGACACTACCAAAGTGTACCTCGCTTGGTTTGTGTTGAGTGACTGAATGTATAGTATTGTTCAGCTCTTTAACTGCTTTAAATAATTCCTCAGTTGAGCTTGTCTCATTTTGTATCTTTAGTATTCTTGATAATTCTGTTATCGTCCCATGTTCTCTTTCTATTTGTCCGTTTGCTGATGGTCTATATATGGGTGTGTTTATCTTTTCAATGTTGTGTTTCGCACACATTGTCTTTACTGCTGGTGTGTTCAAACATGGCTCATTGTCCGTCATGAGTCGTGTACAGCTTGGATAGTTGTTTACTATTATTTCCTCTATTTTTTCGTCCATACGAGTCTTATCGGAGACTTGTCTTACTACGACATATTTAGAAAATTTACCTATAGCACAAATATATGTTTTATTTTCATTATAGTATATATCCATGTGTATGAGTTGGTTAGGTTCCGTTGGTATTGTGGCATCTCTCAAAGTTTCTTTTGTTGGACGTCTCTCATATTTACCGAACAAACATGGTGAACATTTCTTGTTAAATGCTTTGCAATGTCTTGCCATATCAGGCCAGTAACAAGTTTCCAAAATTTCCTTGATATTATTTTTATAACCTCTGTGTGCGCGGTTGTGAGTGAATTCGACGATATTATTTTGCTGTTGTTTATCAATTATGTCTTTTACTTTAACCGGTGTGTAAACAAATTGTATATTTATGAAACTATTTTTTAGTATGGGGCCGACTAAATATAAAGTTTCGGCTGTTGTATGTATGGCTGCAGCTCGATTGGGTACGATTATCTTTTTTAATTGTTTAATTAATTCCTGTTCATTGGTGTAATTTACTGTGTGTCTGACTCTTTTTGGGAAGACTGTACGAGTTCTAACTTCGGTAATATGTTTATTTGGTACTAATTCAATTTGTACACCGTATGCGTTAAGTGGAGTATTAACGGTTTTGAAAATATTTTCTGCTGATGATTCTGCTGAATGTATTGTATCTTCTGACGTAGTACTTAGTACATTAATAACCTGTCTTGACAATGCATCAGCTACAACATTTCTTTACCTGGTTTATATTGCACCATACTCTTATATTATGTTTTTCCATCGTTTTAGCTTTGTGTTCGGATTTCTGTCCGAAACGGAAAATGTTAGTGACTGATGGTCAGTATATATTGTTCAGTCTGGACTTCCGTAAACGTAGTTCCTGAATTTTTGTAATGCCCAAATTATGGCCAATAATTCCTTTTCGTTAGTACTGTAATTTTCCTCAGTACTTGTCAAGGTTCTGCTGATAAAAGCAATTGGTTTACCTAGTTGCGTTAATACTGCACCTAAAGCTACGTTTGATGCATCTGTAGTGAGTTCAAATGGTTTATCAACTCTGGGTTGTTGAAGTTCCACTTGTTCCTTCAAACAATTTTTTAGTTTATTGAACGCATCTATGGCCGGTTGGTCTAATTTTATTATAGTATTTTTGCTTTGATTTTTTGTAACATTACCATTTTCTCCTCTTAAATGAACAGTAAGTGGCTTAGCTATTGTTGCATAGTTCCTTACAAACTTACGGTAGTAACCTGTCATTCCTAGAAAACTTCTAAGTTCCTTTAAGTTTTGTGGAATGGGCAGCTTATATATTGCTTGGATTTTTTCCGGATTTGTTGAGATCTTTCCATGCTTAATTACATGTCCTAAGTATTCTACTTCTGTTTGAAAAAACTTACTTTTCTCCCTGGATATTCTTAAAGTTGCTTTATTTAGGGCTTCGAAGATAATTTCAATATGTTTCATATGCTCATCAGCCGATGATGAATATATTAAAACGTCATCAATATAGACATAGGCAAATTTTCCAATGTAATCGCGAAGTATTTCATCTACGCATCTTTGAACAATGGCAGGAGCATTTTTTAAACCGAAAGGCATTCTTTTGTATTCATAATGTCCACCTAATACAGAGAAAGATGTATTTTCCTGATCAGAGTCTTTAATTTTTATTTGATGGAATCCTGATTCCAAATCAAGTGTCGTAAATAGCGAAGCCTGTCCTAAATTTTGCAGTACTGTAGTAATATCTGGTATAGGATATCTGTCTGCAATTGTGTTTTTATTTAGCTTTTGAAAGTCTACGACCATTCTACGCTTGGGTTGACCAGATTCGTCTAAACCTTTTTTAGGGACTGTCCAAATCGGTGAGTTAAAAGGGCTATTACTTTTTGAAATGATACCCTCATCATGTAATCTTTTAACTTCCTTATTGACAAATTCATTGTCAGCTATTGGGTATGGGTACTGTTTTGTATAAATGGGATCTTCTGTCACAGTTCTAATTGTCGCTAGCAGATTTGTAAAAGGTAATGGCCCAATGCCATTGTTTTCTTCCATTAACTCATCTATTCTTCTTCTATAATTTTAATATTTTGCATTAACTAAATAATTAAGTTTAACTGTTTCTTCTGCCCCTAATTTAAGTATCATTTTATCTAAATCTATTTTTCCTTTTAATGTCCTTAATCCTTTGTAACCCAATAATATATCAAAATCTTTTAATTCATTTGTTTCATAAAAATCTAATACTTTGTTAAATATTTTAGCAGCTTGTTTCTTTTTCAAAATGGATGTACCGTGAATTGAATAAACCTTAAGATTTTCTTTTAAATTTTCTCATTCGCCTAACTTAATATTTGAATTTACATAATTATGGGTTGCGCCTGTGTCAACTAGTATAAGATAGTCTCTACTACCATCTGACGAGGTGAGACAAGGCAACCCGTATCTTAGTTTAAATGCTTAAAAGGATTTTTTTCTTTATTACTTACAATATTTGATGAGTTTCCGATTTCTACATACATGTCATCTTTGTCATCTTCCATGCATAGGTTGTTCGTTCTATTGGAGTTGTAAGTACCTTGTTGGTTGAATCTCGATTGCTGATGGTTATATCGTTGTTGTTGTGTTGATCTGTTGTCGAGTATTTCCTGATGATATATCCATTGGTTCTGGACGAGTATAATTCTGTTGATGATGATGTTCATGTTTTTTGAATATTGTTATATTCGGACGCCTTTGAAATTCTTGTCTAGGTTGATCCTTTGGACGAGAATATCCTTCCTGCCTAGGTTCTTCATAACAGATTTAGACGCCTGTGTTCGTTATCATGCTCAATTGTCCTTGCGATTGCATATGCATGTTCTAAATCTTTAATTTGATTACCATATAGAGTGGATCTTATACCAGAGTTTTTTATTCCATCCTTAAATACTCTAACTGCTTCCTGAACAGCTTCGTTCATCATTATTTCAACTGTAGTGTCTGGATAACCAGACATTGACAACTTTGATGTTATTAATGTTAATGATTTGTTTATATCATCATGATATTGCGAAAGGGTTTTGTTCCCTTGTGTTATTCTTCTTAGTTCGTCTTGTAAAACAAGACGTCGTTGGTCTGCATACGTATAATCCAGACGATTTTTTATGGCCTCCCAGTTAAATATAGTATTGTGGTTAATTAAGACGTCTGAGGCTGAACCTCTAATTTTTGTCTTTACAATAGATAGTGCCTCACAATATCTGTTTGATGCCTCGTGCCGCTTAATACTATCCATCAGTCTACACACATATCCCCTCCATGATCTGTATTCAAACTGGTTACCCTTGAATTCAGGCAGTGCTTTGAATATATCCCAGTTTATTTCACCCGGTGAGTTATACGTCATACCGATGGGATGCAGAGGTTGTATTGCGGCTGGGGCCAGAGGATTTGTGGGCAGTTGACTCACTTTATTTTCGAGTTGCTGGTTCTTTGAGACCAAGTTTTCTATGGTCAATTGCATTAGTGCAATTTGTTGTGTTAGTGCTTCCATACTGTTTAGTTGATTAGTCGTTGGTTCCTTTTCCAATTTTATTCTGTTGTTATCGAAATTAGCTTGAATTCTCTTCGACATAAGTATTTTAGTCTTCTCTATTTTTTCTAGAGCACGAATTTTCTTTATCGTGGTCAGAGTTCACAAGTTAGACGTTCCTTTGCCTAAGTTGTGCTTCACTAGAGTCTTTGGGTTACTTTCCAAGAGTCAGTGTTTGTTATTTTGTGGTCCTTATTAGGGATAGCTTTCCCAGATTTGCATATATATATATATATATATATATATATATATATATATGTATATATATATATATATATATATATATATATGTATATATATATATATATATATATATATATATATGTATATATATATATATATATATATATATATATATATATATATATATGTATTTACACGGCAAGAGTGAGGTACAATGATGTAAGTCAGAGATAGAGATTTCGCCAAGCGATCGTTCTACCTCAATGCTTCGTCCTTAGCTAAAAATGGGTTGAGTAATCGCAATGAACTTTTAGAATGAAATAAACGTTTTTGAGCCCCTAAGAGGAGGATAAAAGATCTGCCCGGAATGAAATTTCATTTAAAGGTCCACCCGTAAAATCTAAGTAAGCTTAGTGGAAGAGCCTTACGCTAATAAAATGGTGCTTATACGCATACGGGAAAGTGCAGATGGCAAAACAACTCCCAATATGTATAATAGTTCTGCATCGTATAAGATTAATAGCGTGCTGCAAGATTACCATAAAGGACCTTTAAGGGCATTGTTACACGTTCACTATATATTGTGATATTTGGATCACGATCCATTTCAAGGCACTGATAGAACAAACACGTATATATATAGCGCCAGTATATACGTTATTTTTATGCTCTGGGGGTTGTTTCTTAAAAAATATCGCTTGAAAACCAAAAGAAAGCATGTTTACTTTATTTTCTTACAAACTTCGTCGATCGTAGCAGTGGTCTGTAAAAACTTGCAATAATTTTTTGTGTGTAGCAGCTCTTATTATTTTGTCGGAATAAGCTTCAGCCGACGAGTCCCACAACACCGGCAATGCCTTCAATTTAAAAATGAACTCTCAAAATCATAATTTTTCAGTCGGTAACTCCAATTCTACCGGCAGCACTCACTCGCTTTCCATATCTTCTGCAATTATAATTTATTGGAACAAGCTTTACACAAATTTACTAAAATGTTTTTTCATATGTTTAATTTGTTTTTTTTTCACTTCTTACCAACGTATAGAGATTTAATATCATGAAGAATCCTACACAGTCAATATTTATCGAATGATATTTTGCCATATCTATAGCGATTAATCAATGCTGCATGCGTCACCACCTCTAGGGCATACGCTAACATTGGTGACGTACACAAATATGTTAGTGTCTAAAATGCACTTTCTCGTGGTTCGCGCCAAGGGGATGGTTTCGACTACTTTGTGTGCTGATCTCGACTTCTTTGTCATTTGATGTACACAATAAATGTTTTAGTAATACATTTTCCCGTGGTTCGCGCCAATGGTATGGTCTCCACTTTTTTGTCAGCAAATGCAGGCTAGCAGCGACATTGGCAAAGTTTAGTACAAAACGTTTGAGGTAAACGCTAATACCCAGAAACTGCGCAATTAATGACATGAGATGATGCCAGTCGTTTACTGCTTGTATTTTATCTTCATCTGTTGAGATTCCGTCTGCTGCCCAAAATATTGTAGCTGTTTAATCGGCTTCGCTTCGCCTGTATTTATTTAATACTTAACTATAGACGTTCTCCCTTGGTTTTGGTTATTTGTGGCGAATACGGTGGCATGCCTTTTTAGTGGTTATTTTGCTTTGTTCCTCACGTTTTCTTCAAATTGTTGACCCTCTGAATTTCTCGCACGTTATTATTGTATCTGGTGGACTGCCTTGGCCTATATATAGGTATTTCCTTTGATGACTTTTGCGCAAGGTTGGCAAACGGTATCGTAAAAATACCGTTACCGATCCAAATACGTTAAACTGAAATACCGGTAACGCTACCTATACCGAAAACAGTTTGGACTAAAAAATACCGCTATACGAAATAACGTTTGCGTCTATACCGGTATACCGATTCACGAAATAATTATATGTAATAAAATGTCAGAAATGAATTTCAATTAAATGAATTGAAAGTTTAAAGTCCAGCTTCATTAATTTGCGTTTTTAATTAATAATAAATTATATGTTATATGCACATTAGAGATCGAAAAAAAGTTCACCGTACACAACCGAATATAAAGCAATGTTGCAAGGTGATTTAGAAAAAAAATTTTTTATTTTTTGCCGAAAGTAGGGGTCGCCAAAATACATTTTTCATGATATCTTCTACATTTATAGTCGGATCTCAAAAAGTGATATTGTTAGCTTTAGTTGTCGTAGCAAGACTGACTTTATTTTCTTTCATTTTTAGTTTTACATTGTACCTTAATCTATGTTATTTAAATGCTCTCTTATCTATGCTCCTTAATCTATGTTATTTACATGCTCTTAAATAAAATGAATATCTCTTAACATGACAATGTGAGATTTAACACTTACAAGCTAACTTAATCATGAAGATGACTTTTAAATAATTATAATTATGACTACGTCTACAATATGTCGATGTTTTTGTCTTGAGGAGGCCAATATTTTGCTTTAATAGTCATTGGGCTCAAATATACTGTTCTTGTATTATTCACCAGATTTTAGTTCCTACCACCCTAATGTGCCACTCTAATATCAGAATATTACAGCACGCAAAAAATCATTAAACTTTTGCTAAGGAAGTTTTTCAATAGTTCCAACAGAACTATTAGAAAAAATAAATATATTTGTTTTGCCGAACGTAGGGGTAGCCTTTTTATCATATCATCGATATTTACATCTTCTTGATTCGTCAATTGCCAGACGACGTACAATAGGTCCTTCGTCCGTCCATAGAAAATAACGCGTACTTTTGCCATCCCGATAATGTTTTGTTATCGATGATAGCAGACCAAGATCTGCTAGTGCGTTCAGATGGCTATGCTAAGATGTTATCAGCCCGAAGTGAAGCAACGGTATGCATTTGTCATAATATCATAAACTTCGAGAGAGACTCATATTTCAATACGATCAATTGGACCAAATTTGAATTGGCTGAACCGCCATGCATATTTTCTAAACTCGAGAGCGGTCAAAAATAACCTTGGGTCATTTCAAAATATGATTGATTAAAATATTTTGATTTTAAATTAATTTTTTGAATAGTTTTTGTATAAGTTAGGATAATATGGGTAAGTTCTATTTGGGATTTGATGGGTAAGTACAGTGATTATTGAAGAAAAAAAGACGAGAAAAACATCGATACATCACACTTAAGATCCGACTATAAATGTCGACGATATGACAAATGCTACCCCTACGTTCGGCAAAAAAAATAAAAAAAATATATATATATGTATATATATACATATATACACGTATATATACATATATACATATATATATATATATATATATATATATATATACACGTATATATACATATATATATATATATATATATATATATATATACACGTATATATACATATATATATATATATATATATATATACACGTATATATACATATATATATATATATATATATATATATATATACACGTATATATACATATATATATATATATATATATATATATATATATGTATATATATATATATATATATATATATATATATATATACATATATACACGTATATATACATATATATATATATATATATATATATATATATATATATATATATATATATATATAGATATCTTTTTTTAATAGTTCTGTTGGAATTATTGAAAAACTTCCTTAGCAAAAGTTTAATGATTTTTTGCGGGCTTTAATTTTCTGATATTAGGGTGACTCATTAGGGTGGTAGGAACTAAGATCTGGTGGGTAAATACAAGAACGGTATGTTTGAGGCCAATTACTATTAAAGCAAAACATTGACCTCCTCAAGACAAAAATATCGATGTATCACCCTTTGAGGTCCGACTGAAAATGTAGAAAATATAACGAAAAATGTATTTTGGCGACCCCTACTTTCGGCAAAAAAAATAAAATTTTTTTTTCGAAACCGCCTTGCAACAATGCTTTATATTCGGTGGTGTACGGCGAACTTTTTGTTTGCCTGTAAGGCGAGACGCTCTAATGTACATATATGCAAGTACGAACATATATACAAACATAACTTTATATGTAAATAACACTATGCGACAAATGAATACCTTTTGAAAAGTGGAAGGTCATGACTATATGGGTTCGATTCTACTATCAAATTGTAGTAAAACCCTATACTCAGTTTGGCCAATTTGGTGACGCATTTCTTTTTTATGGGCCTCCAAAGTTTTCCAATATTACCATGATGCCCAAAAAAACTTTTTAACTTTTCAAAACTGTGGTTAAAGTCTACTAATGATTTGGTAAAGCACCAATGAAATGCATATAGACATTACTTGACCACCAACAAATAAATTTCATTTAAAATAGTATTGTGACAACAATATGTCAAATAAAAATTTCATAACCGCTTGATTTAGATTTTATTTTTCATATTGCCTTATAAATACTTTTCTTGTTATCCAATGGATTTCTGATTGTATAAAGGTGTAGAAAAATAAAATAGATTCATATCGAATATAATATATTTGTTGGGTTAGTTTTGTATGAGTTTCAAGGCCTAGTATGCTTGTTCTGTTGTGGTGTTTGAAAATAGTTTGCAATTTACAAATTGTGAGTTCTCAGATGGTTTTCGGAAGTATGTGCATAAGATAAGGGGTTTTTAACTTTTAAAACTTTAAAAACTGTGGTTAAAGTCTACTGATGATATGGTAAAGCATCAATGAAATGCATATAGACATTGCTTGACCACCAACAAATAAATTTCATTTAAAATAAAACTAAATATTTTGGATAATAACACTATCATACAAAATAGAACAAAGTTGAAATACCTGGGACAGGTTTATTATTTTTCTGATAGGTCTTGTCGGCAGAACGAGACTTCGTCATTGAAATTTTGCGAAACACCTCCAAAATCTTGAGTTACGGGTAAAAAACCGGGTAGAAAACCCGGTTTTTTATATGTTTACAAAAGTTGTTCAGCTTTACCGTGGCTACAATTTTTTCAAATATAGTGTACGAAAATCAGGAATTCCTAAAAGTTATGATCAAAAAATTGAAGAAAACATTTTTTTTTTCAACTCTAAGATAAAATACATTTTTGTCATACAATTTTAGCAAAAAATATTCAACCTACGCTTGGATACGTTTTTGCCGAACATAGCGATATTTTTAAGTGCTGATTAGCTATTTGGCAAAAACTGTTGACATCTTTTTTTGGGCATCATGATAATATTGGGAAACTTTGGAGGCCCATAAAAGTGTTTAACTACAATTTGATAGTAGAATCGAACCAATATAATATAGTCACCTTGCAGTTTTTGCACTGTTGCACAGTGTAATATACTATATACAAGGAATAACTGTTTATATATTATATTACTGATGTTTACTAAAGATTTTTTATTTAAAAATCCCGCTTTGTGAAATAATTTAATAAAAATATATATATTTTGGAAATGTACACTGTCTGAATTAGTAAGCTTCACAGTAATATCGGTAGGACGGTATTTTATACCCATTAACGGTATGTACCGGTAATGCCAATACTGAAATAAAAAATATACCGTTACTGATACCGAATAGCAAATATTTTTCTAACATCTATTTGACTGTCGTATCCAACGTCAACTGGTACTTAAACATTACGTCAAATTATCAGTTGTTGCTCCATATTCAGGTGAATGCTATGATTTATCATGAAGTGGGCGTCAATAACGACCTCGTCCACAATAAACTCGTGCTTCTCCTTTACTTCCGCCTTACCATAGACAGTGGAAGCCTCTCCAGTGCTGTATCTAGACATATATTACTTAAAGCCTCGCATTTCCTCTGTGTCTATGGAAAATATATGTTTTTCCCTCTAGTGCTATTTGCTGGTTCATCCGTTTGGTGTTTTTCGGTGGCGAAATAGATCAATCTCTTTTCCCCGGAGCCTTGCAGGTGCGCTGAAAGTGTCTGACCTTCCGCAGCTAAAGCATTTAGCCTTTATTGGACAATTACTATTTGCCAACACTTTGTACCTTGCACACCTGTGGTTTGAAAATAATCCTCGCAATTTCTTGAGGCAGTGAAAGCGAAACTATTTTTGCTAAAGTGTTTTTTTTTGTGTAGCACGCACAGCAAGTTTGATGTCAGGGTCATGTATGCCGTTTACAAATGTGTTGGTTTTAAAAGAGTCCAGGAATGGCACTGTTTCCTCTGCACTACCGTTATTATTTCCTCATAATTGTTTCTGCAGTGGAGTGGTACGCTCTCAAGAATCTTTGCGGCTGTTTCTTTCGAGGCAAATATTAGCTCTATGGCCGTCTCCTGATTGTCCTATCCATTTTAGCTGGCAGCTGTCTCGAATTGAAGATGTTAAGTGGGACACTGTCAGCAAAGCATTGTGTCTTTAATCTGATGGAAATTTCTGAAATGTTTCTCAATGGCCCTCTTTGGCATTGAAGATTGTGGAATGTCTACAACATGCCATTTATCATCAAAATCTTTTTCATAAACTTGGCCAAAACCGAAGAATTTTATGTCATATTGATTTTCCTCGAATTAGTATGTACACGTATTGAGGTCGATACCGGGGTGCGTAACCTATCAGCTTCTTCTGGGGTGTTATTATGTCATTCGATTCTATTCAGAATTTGTTCGAAAATATATGCATTTAAAATCTAGTTTGAAGGCTTTTTATTTCCAAACGCATTACATAATAACATCCGTGACATTCAGCTTGATTAACTGTTGTTGCCAGCTCCATCTTACTCAAATCCTTTTTCAGCTTCCACTTTTAAATCTTCGGGCTTCATGGCTTCTTATTATTTAATTACAACGTCCCTTTTTATAATTAAAACTTTTTTCATATCCTTTTTATTTTTTATTATAATGCACTTTATCATTTTTAATTTTTAATAATTAAATTGTGGCTTTTATTTTGTTTCTTTTAATTACGAATTCTTTTTGTAAGTAAATTATCCTTTTTATTTTGTAATTCCACTTTAGATACCCAATTGTGGTTTATAAAACAGCGATATATAAACTTTAAATATACAACGCGGCAACACTGATATTTACTTATTAATTTACACAAATACTCTTACTACTAACACGATGTAACCACTGACTCCTCTTGGCGTTGTTAACAAATACACAGACTGTCTTTGGTGTCCCACTGCACCTTTATATAGGGAAAAATAATTGGTTGTTGTTGTGAGTTATGTAAGTATTTATAACTTGTTGCATATGTGTTGTGTGTTTTGGTTTTTGCTATACTTAGCTCTGATGCATGTTTGTTGTTTCTTTTAATTCGGACCAGGGGATGACCACTGTGCATTGCATTGAGTCAGAACTAGAAAGGAGGGAATAGCATTTGAGAGGACAGATGAAATTAGATGAGGTAGATTTACTTTCATACGTGCTAGCCTTATTAACAGATAACAGTTGCTTACAAGATTATTAACAGAATTATCCAATTTCTTAGCATTAATGCTGTTTAATTTATCTCTGATGCTATTATTACTTTAGATAGTCTGGAATAGTACTGTATGTTCTCGTCGTTGTTTCCGAAAGGTTCGATCTCCATTATTTTGAATTCTAGCTTTGCTGACAAGCTTGCTTCTTTTGGCTATAAAAGTTGTGTTCTTAGTGCTGCAACACTTCGCTGTTATATTTGAATCTAATTTTAAACCTTGTAACACAGCTACCCACTTGAGCCTCTTCGTCCCGAATGTGTGCCTATTCACCCGAATGTATGCCTAGTCACCTCTTCCGTAGTGTGCTAGTAGTTCAGGGAGTACTATATTGTGCTTCTGTATCTGGTAGACAATGTCGTTCATGCTTTGATTACCTTATAAGTTCCATCCCCATCTTTGGGACTTTGGGGACAATCCTATTTTTCATCGGGGTTGTATAATAGAATTAATTGACCTGCATTAAATTACTCAGAATTCATAGCGCAGTCTTATCTAGCCATCACTATCACCTTGTCACTAACCATTTTGATTCGGCTCCGTACGAGTTCCTGCAGCTCATTTAAATTTTCTTGCTATCGATAAATGTTTATAGCATTTGGTAAGGTAATTGTAATTCCGTCCAGAAGAAAATTTTAGCAGGTGTTCGTGATGTCGAGTCAAGTAAAGCTGACCTACATATATGCGATAAAAATTTCCCCGTCCCAGTCCTTTTGATGATCGCTCGCTACTTTTCGTAGCTTCTTTGTGGCCAATTAAGATCATCATTTCGTCTAATTAAACGGTGATCGCAATAAATCGATTGTGACATGCGCCATCCTGTTGAAATCAAACATCGTTCACATCAATACCATAGAGAGGGGTCACATTATAATTATAATGGTGCCTCCATTGACGGTAATAGTTGCGCCGTCCTAGTTTTCAGAAAAATTTTGCTTATTAACGTACACACCAAAATGAAAGTGAGCTTCATCCTAAAAGAGGATTTTTTTTTTGGCAAACCCTACACGATAATTCCCACACATCGCGGAATACTGCAGACTCGAAATTTCTTGGTGAGAATCTAACTCTAGAGAAACATAGCTTCTTGCGGGGTATGGCATTCACCTCTAGTGTTTTACTAAAATTGTTCATCACTTCAAGAACATAACAGTTTCCGGCATCGGTAGAGGAAAAAGGATTTTGTTCTCAAGAGTTTTTGTCACTCCAAGATGACCGCCACTAGGTAGTTTTGTTATCTGCAGTATCCCATGTTATAACTATAAACGTTCCATTCACTACACTATAAACGTTCTCATTGGTGTCCAAAACAAATTTTTTCCAGCCATGGGGTACGATAACATGATGAATCTAATAAACCTTTTAATTTCTGGAATGCATTTTCCTGTGACTCGCCTCCATGGTATGATCTAGATTTCTTGGTGAGATCAAAGCATTTTTGGCGTATTTTCCGGACGATGACAATCCTTTACTGCTTGTATTTTATCTGACTCCCTTGAGATTCAATGTGCTGTAACACGATGACCCACAAATATGTTACTTCTTTCTGGAACAATGTATTTTTCTTTAAAACTGCTGCGAGGGTTTTAAGGTGCTCATAAAAAAATATTTCCATCACGACTACGACAAGTCTTTAATATTTCTTATTCGTGAAATGTACTTATAATAAAAAAAAAGTATTTATATATTGCCTTATAAATACGTTTCTTGTTATCCAATAGATTTCTGATTGTATAAAGGTGTAGAAAAATAAAATAGATTCATATCGAATATAATTTATTTGTTGGGTTAGTTTTGTATGAGCTTCAAGGCCTACTATGCTTATTCTGTTGTGATTTTTGAAAATAGTTTGTAATTTACAAATTGTGAATTCTCAGATGGTTTTCGGAAGTATGTGCATAAGATAAGGGGGTTTTAACTTTTAAAACTTTAAAAACTGTGGTTAAAGTCTACTGATGATTTGGTAAAGCACCAATGAAATGCATATAGACATTGCTTGACCACCAACAAATAAATTTCATTTAAAATAGTATTATGACAACAATATGTCAAATAAAAATTTCATAACAGTTTGATTTAGATTTTATTTTTCATTTTGCTTTATACATACTTTTCTTGTTATCCAATGGATTTCTGATTGTATAAAGATGTAGAAAAATAAAATAGTTTCATATCGAATATAATTTATTTGTTGGGTTAGTTTTGTATGAGTTTCAAGGCCTACTATGCTTATTCTGTTGTGATTTTTGAAAATAGTTTGTAATTTACAAATTGTGAATTCTCAGATGGTTTTCGGAAGTATGTGCGTAAGATAAGGGGTTTTTAAATTTTTAAAAACTGTTGTTAAAGTCTACTGATGATTTGGTAAAGCACCAATGAAATGCATATAGAGTATACTTTAAGCGCTTCCCGTTTTGGTGTTTATTTTGCTTATTTTTTGTAATCGCTTAAATTTCTGTATCTGTCAAATAAAATAAATATTTAATTTTTGTTGCGTGCATTAGACTGGTCGCAATTATTTTTCTTTTGAAATTTAAGTGTTTGCGCTGCTTGAAATATGAGGTATGGTGTAAGAAATCATGTCCTGATTTTTCAGCTCAATCCGACGGTGCCTAGACGTGCCTAGTGGGGCCCAAAGTTCTCCATATTATAAAAATACATCTTTTCAATCAGATGTTTATAGTTATACTGGTTGAAAAGCCGGTCCCATAGACCGATAATCAAAACTCTGGCTTCGTTACGATCTTCCGCAGTGAAATTACTCCTATGTCATTAGATGGCTTCAGAAAGTTGCGGAAAGAAAACGGCATACTTACGAACATCCGGACATGTTAAGAAATTATATATTTTAAACATAGATTAAAGTATTTGCTATTTACTATTTTAGTATGATATGAATGAAACATTTTAACTAAAATGTATTTATTTTTGAAAGAAATAAATTAGAAGTTCATATTAAAATCTTCAAGTATGTCTCTAATTAAAAGGACATCAAAAACGTCGGTTGTCTTATCGTCTGTGTACGACGATCTTCAATTCTACTTGTGAACTACTCTGCTTATTCGTCGTTTACTTGTTTGTCCGTTTATGTACCACTAACAATGTAAGTAAAACAACGGTAGTTCATACACACACGTCATATTGTCTGTAAACATTTTGTTATACATCTCAAATCATTTGCTCTGATTTGAAGCTGACTTTTTGCAGACATATAACGGTTTTTCGTGGAACGAAATGTGCTGCGACTGAGCTGCAGTCTTCATTTATGTTTGCTATTTTTTCACAATCTTCAAGTCGTGAACGTAGCAAGAAGTGCAAATTAATAATCAATCGTTAAGTAAATAAAAAATATAGTGAATTGATCCCGTTAGCAATATGAGTTCAAAAGTGATACGAAAAATAAACCTACGATCTGATGAAGATATTTTTCTAGTGGGCATATATGCCAGTAATATTTTAGGAGCCAAACTACCATCAATAACGCAAGTGCTTCAATTATTTTTTTACAAAATTCGAGTAGAAAATATGACAGTGATAAAGAGTATGAAATATACTATTGGCGTTACACTCGAATTTTGGAACAGGACAAAAACTCCCACTTTACATGAAAGTAATTGTATGCGGAAATTGAGTAAAATTTATGAAAACTGGAGACATATTCAAAAAATTTTCAGACCCCATACGCCAAATACCGCAAACAAGAACACGATTTTCGCGACGAGATAGAAAATTTTATATTTGATGTTGCAGCTTCAGAGGAAGAGTGGTCGCCCAGGAACAATGTTGATAGAATTTTAACACAAAAACAAAAACGTAAAGATAAACTATTGGAAGAAGAAAAAAAAGCGTGTTGAAAGACATAAAACTCAAGGTATTTAATTCACAAGCTATTATATTTATATAGATTTTATAAAAAAATTCTATTATGAATAAATTAGCTGCATTAGCCATGAGTGTTGAAGATAACATAGAAGCCGAAATAATAAATGATTCATCGGACTCCGAAAACATCTCAGACAATGCAAACGAAATCCAAGAAAAAGATATACCAAAATCGAAATTATACGGTACTGTTAATTTTATTGACGACAGAATGCTAGCAAGCATGGACAAATGCAAGCTTTCGGCAAGAGATGCAATACATACTGTTGCTGCAACAGATAAAGCAATTCTGAATAAAATTCAAGATGTTGTCTCTGCTTCTACACCTATCAATTTAGCAAATCTTGTATTAAATCGTACCACGCTTTATTTAATGCGAAGAGAATATCGTAGAACACAAGCTAAGCAGATTATCGATGAATTCAATGTATCATAGTTGATTTTATATTAGGCTTCATATATTATTTTAAAACTGTTTATTGCAGATTCCTTCCAGAAATAAAGGGTACAGAAAAGAAAGATCGACTGGCTCTCGTTGTGACAAGTGAACGTATGGAAAAACTGCTCGGCATTCCGAAAATTTTTCTGCAGTAAATATAGCAGACGCCACCTACCAATTTTTTGCAACAATGGTCTCTTGAAGGATTAGTAGAAATAGTGTATTTTGATACCACAGCCACTAATACTGGGGTTAGTAATGGCGCTGCATATTTGCTCGAACAAAAATTAGGACGAAAACTACTTTTTATTCCATGTCGCCACCATATAAGTGAATTGTTGGTCAAATCTGTATTTGAAATGAATTTTGGGAATACATCCGGACCAGAAGTTCTTCTCTTTAACAGATTTGCCAAGTATTGGAAACACATTGAAGCTAGCACCTTCAAGAGTGGAATTTTGGACGAAGAAGTGGTACGAATCTTAACACCATCGCACGTAGATTATTTGAAGAATTTTTGTATAAATGCATTAAAAATCCATTACGTGCGTGCAGATTATAAAGAGTTGCTACAGCTAACACTCCATTTTATTGGGGAGCGGTTACCGAAATTTTCACAATTTCGTTTACCTGGTGCAACATTGCGTGCACGATTCATGTCAAAGTGCATTTATTGTTACGAAATATTTCTATTTCGCAAACAGTTCAAATTGACAGCAACGGAATTGAAATGTCTTCGGAGCTTTTGCTTATTTTTGACTATCATATATGTTCCTTATTGGTTCCGATGTGTGAATGCTATAGAAGCGCCAAAACTAGATCTTGATTTCATTCAAAACGTTGCATCTTATTTTGATAAAGAAGTTTCGACCGCATTATTGCAAAAAATAAGAAACCATTTGTGGTATTTGTCAGAAGAAACTGTTGGCCTTGCATTTTTTTATGAAATCGTGTCGTTGGAAATAAAAAAGATGATGGTCCGAAAACTCGACATCTGCAACGACATAAACGAAAATAATGAAAAAGTTTCGAAAAGGAATGTTGTCAATATGGATGAAATTATCTCTTACGCGTTAAGAGATATATCAGATTTCGTTTCTCCACTGACAAAGAAATTTTTTTTCACGATTAGCCATAGATCCAACATTTTTAGAATTGGAACCCTCTCAATGGCAGCGAGACGTAAAGATATGCAAAACGTAAAGATAAACTATTGGAAGAAGAAAAAAAAGCGTGTTGAAAGACATAAAACTCAAGGTATTTAATTCACAAGCTATTATATTTATATAGATTTTATAAAAAAATTCTATTATGAATAAATTAGCTGCATTAGCCATGAGTGTTGAAGATAACATAGAAGCCGAAATAATAAATGATTCATCGGACTCCGAAAACATCTCAGACAATGCAAACGAAATCCAAGAAAAAGATATACCAAAATCGAAATTATACGGTACTGTTAATTTTATTGACGACAGAATGCTAGCAAGCATGGACAAATGCAAGCTTTCGGCAAGAGATGCAATACATACTGTTGCTGCAACAGATAAAGCAATTCTGAATAAAATTCAAGATGTTGTCTCTGCTTCTACACCTATCAATTTAGCAAATCTTGTATTAAATCGTACCACGCTTTATTTAATGCGAAGAGAATATCGTAGAACACAAGCTAAGCAGATTATCGATGAATTCAATGTATCATAGTTGATTTTATATTAGGCTTCATATATTATTTTAAAACTGTTTATTGCAGATTCCTTCCAGAAATAAAGGGTACAGAAAAGAAAGATCGACTGGCTCTCGTTGTGACAAGTGAACGTATGGAAAAACTGCTCGGCATTCCGAAAATTTTTCTGCAGTAAATATAGCAGACGCCACCTACCAATTTTTTGCAACAATGGTCTCTTGAAGGATTAGTAGAAATAGTGTATTTTGATACCACAGCCACTAATACTGGGGTTAGTAATGGCGCTGCATATTTGCTCGAACAAAAATTAGGACGAAAACTACTTTTTATTCCATGTCGCCACCATATAAGTGAATTGTTGGTCAAATCTGTATTTGAAATGAATTTTGGGAATACATCCGGACCAGAAGTTCTTCTCTTTAACAGATTTGCCAAGTATTGGAAACACATTGAAGCTAGCACCTTCAAGAGTGGAATTTTGGACGAAGAAGTGGTACGAATCTTAACACCATCGCACGTAGATTATTTGAAGAATTTTTGTATAAATGCATTAAAAATCCATTACGTGCGTGCAGATTATAAAGAGTTGCTACAGCTAACACTCCATTTTATTGGGGAGCGGTTACCAAAATTTTCACAATTTCGTTTACCTGGTGCAACATTGCGTGCACGATTCATGTCAAAGTGCATTTATTGTTACGAAATATTTCTATTTCGCAAACAGTTCAAATTGACAGCAACGGAATTGAAATGTCTTCGGAGCTTTTGCTTATTTTTGACTATCATATATGTTCCTTATTGGTTCCGATGTGTGAATGCTATAGAAGCGCCAAAACTAGATCTTGATTTCATTCAAAACGTTGCATCTTATTTTGATAAAGAAGTTTCGACCGCATTATTGCAAAAAATAAGAAACCATTTGTGGTATTTGTCAGAAGAAACTGTTGGCCTTGCATTTTTTTATGAAATCGTGTCGTTGGAAATAAAAAAGATGATGGTCCGAAAACTCGACATCTGCAACGACATAAACGAAAATAATGAAAAAGTTTCGAAAAGGAATGTTGTCAATATGGATGAAATTATCTCTTACGCGTTAAGAGATATATCAGATTTCGTTTCTCCACTGACAAAGAAATTTTTTTTCACGATTAGCCATAGATCCAACATTTTTAGAATTGGAACCCTCTCAATGGCAGCGAGGGATGATTGTTGCGCTGGAAAAGCTGTGTGCCAACATTTGAACGTTGTGAATGATGCAGCAGAAAGAGCAATTAAACTCATCACGGACTACAATAAATCGATAAGAAAGATAAGCAGTACTTACTCCTAGTTGTTGAACACTATTGTCATTTATATCCTTCTTACAACAAATCTTCTCTTATAAATTAGTCAAATCAATAAAATTAATTAAATAAATATATGTACAAACTTTTTTAGCATTATATCAACTTTCGAAACCATTAATAAATTAAATTTATATTTGAAACACATTATTCAATATAACTATGAATATCTGATTGAATAGATGTTTTTTTTATAATATGGGGAACTTTGGGCCCTACTAGGCACGACTAGGCACAGTCGGATTGACCTGAAAAATTAGAACATGATTTCTTACACCATACCTCATATTTTAAGCAGGGCAAACAATTAAATTAAATACAAGGTGCGACCAGTCTAATATACATATGTAATTATATTCATTAAAATATTATTTAGCTAAAGATAATTGCGGAGAATGCGATGATCTGGAGTCCGTTTTAGAAGGTATTCAAAACCAACTCCGAAATGATATAAACGCGGTTGTCGTAAAGGCTCTCAATAGTCATATGGTAGGTCTTTACAACCCATCAAAAGAACCTGCTCTAATATACTTTCGAAGAGGTGTGCCCTTGCTTTACTACGGCTCACCCAAAGCGGAAGAAATAGTTCAAGTATTCAGTGAAAATAGAGAACCAACTGTGAAAGAATTATCCGACATAAATTTCGAACATTTAACTCAAGCATCTACAGGTTCAACAACAGGACATTGGTTTTTATTCTTGTAAGTACATACAAATAATTATTTATTAAACATATACCACGTTTATACGCACGTCTTATTTGCAAATAAAAAAGAAATATGTTGCCGTATAACTTTTTTATTGTAACTTATTAACGCAATTAACAAGTCGTGAATAACGACACTATTTGCAAATAAATAGTAAGACGTTGCCACTTAATGAACGTGTTTTTTATAGCAGCTTACCAAACATCATATTTTCGTCACCTGGCATCAATAATAATAACATAAGTTCTGTATGCAATTTCCCGTATAAACAGTGTATTAGTTATTTGCAAATAGTTCTATTTCCAAAGAAGACGGCCGTATAAATGTGGTAACAGATAAATACCTAAATAACGTATGTAATTATCAGCCGATCTTAATGATTATTTTTTTTTAATTTCAAATTTTTAGAAAAAAACTAGTCATAGTATTTATTTTTAAAAATTATAAAATACCAAAACAAATTTTTAAATGAAATTTATTTGTTGATGGTTAACAAATGTCTATATGCATTTTATTTGGTAAAGCAGCAATGAAATGCATATATGTACATAGATATTGCTTAAAACCATTAACAAATAAATTTAATTTAAAATAGAATTATGACAATATGTCAAATAAAAAACTCATAAAAATTAATTTTTGGAATTTTTTCAAGTGCAAACAAAGTTGTTTTTAGTAACTGTAGAAATGTGTTGTGGCTATAACAATTCAAAAACATAAAAACTGGTATATTATATTCCTTCATTGTTCTTCAAGCGCCTTAACTTGCAGAACGCTGATGGTTTCAGTAAATAAAACACTTTAATGCCTTAGAGTAACTAACAATCTTTCTTTACTTTGTTCTTTCTTATGTACTAAATTTCATACACAAAATTATTTAGAGTTGACTGC
The DNA here is from genome assembly GCA_951800035.1 of Linnaemya tessellans. Classification (NCBI taxonomy): domain Eukaryota; kingdom Metazoa; phylum Arthropoda; class Insecta; order Diptera; family Tachinidae; genus Linnaemya; species Linnaemya tessellans. The sequence continues at coordinate 71,749,559 of OX637532.1, forward strand.
AGATATTGCACAATACATACTATAATGACTCAAATTACTTGCTTGTAAAATTGCTTAACTCAACAAAAATTAAATAATAATTTGATGCTTTATTAGCAACAATTATTTATGGCTATTGAACTTATAATTATTGCCGAAATTAGGTCATTTGTTTCGTCAAAAATGCTTATTTATGATTATTGAACTTGGAATTAATTAGCTCAAAAAAAAATTTGTGAATAACTCAGCTATGCAATATATATACATAATATATATATATATATATATATATATATATATATATATATATATATATATATGTATATTTATATATATATATATATATATATATATATACATATATATATATATATATATATATATATATATATATATATATATATACATATATATATGTAAATGTATATATATATACATATATATATATATATATATATATATATATATATATATATATATATATATGTATATATATATATATATATATATATATATATATATACGAGGGCGGATTGATTATGAAGCTACCTAAGCAGAAAAAACAATTTTTTTTCAAAAACCAAATATTTCTCAACATAGTCTCCTTTTTTTTATTATTATTAGGTCAATAGGTATTTACATCCTTACTGACTAAAATATGATAGATATAAATTAAGATTTCTTTTAGCTCAATACACTTAGTAAGACGATATTCCATCTTGTTTATACCATCTGAATAATACGATTTTGGGAACCCCTCAAAATACGCGTTAGTTTCGATAATCACTTCTTCGTTTGAGATGAATCTTTTTCCTGCAAGCCATTTTTTCAAGTTTGGAAACAGGAAAAAGACACTAGGAGCTAAATCTGGACTATAAGCTGGATGATCAACCAATTCGAAGTGTATTTCACGTAATTTTAGCATCGTATCTAATGCTGTGTGAACCGGTGCGTTGTCTTGAAGAAAGAACACTTTTCTTCTTCTTTAAATGTGGTCATTTTTTCTTGATTGCATCAATCAATTGATCCAATAATGCACGATCCGTTTTCAAGATAAATACAGTGGACATAACCTTGCCAGCCGATTTCACTGTCTTCGCCTTCCTCGGAGCACTTGCACCAGCTTCCTTCCATTGTGTCGATTGATTTTTCGTTCCAGGTGTGTAGTGGTGGACAACAGGGTTACGCTTTATCATGTCCAAACACCGCTATGAACTCGTTTTTGCTCGACACTGAGCAAACGCGACACCCATCTTACAGATAGCTTTTTCATATGCAAATGTTCTTCCAAAATGTTGAACACGCGTTCATATGATATGTTTACCATTTCAACAATCCGCTTTAACGTTGCCTAGAGTGGTCCAAAAGTCCGTCAAGGGCTTCGTGGCGTGCTTGGGCAAGGCGGGATGAGCTTTTCCGCCAAAGAAAACCTAAATTGAAGTACGGTGTCGGAGAGTAGTGGTCTATAAGATGATGTATGTATGTTACCTATTGTATTTAAAATGGTCCATGGTCTGTGGTTCCATGCGCATGTGATATTAAATCTGACTGCGGAGCGTAGTGACAGCTTCCTAGAAGTTAAATCCACAGGAAGCCAGCACAGCATGACAAAAAGCGCGTTTGTTGGTGTCGTTCTGAGAGCACCCGTTAGCATAAGTGCCATTTCGCAGAGAGCCCTTTCTAGTGTTTTCCAGAAAATAGTATTGAACTTATCAATGTCTCTAGCATCCAATGGTAGGGCCAATGGCTTTCCTGCAGATATAAATAGCCATTGAGGCTTTCCTTACTCTTTCCTGCAAAATAGATTCCCTGGATAACTTACTATAAATTACAACATCCAAGTACTTGGCATTATCCGAGAGATCGATAGCAATGCCGTTGAATTTAGGATGGCTGAATGAGGGAACCTTCTTTGGAAGAGAACCAGTTCCATTTTAGTTGGAATAACGCTGAGTCCGCTTCTCAGGCATCACTCGTGACAGGAACTCTAGCTGACAGGCTGATGTTGCCACCGCTACATCGTACGCGTAAGCAACGGTTTTAATATTCATTGCTTCAGGATTGTTAAGCGGAATAAGTATAGTCACATTCCACAATAAAGGTAACAGCACGCTCCCCTGGTGATGGTGGCTGTACCTATTGTGGAGGTTATGATTCTGAGTGAAAGCAAATTTTCAATAAGCCGAATAGTCGTCTGGTCAACACCCAATTTGCTTAGAGCATGAGAGTGTTCAATGGTTGTTCTTATGTGAACATCTATAACGGTCTCCAATAGGACTGAAGTCCTTCGTTTTGGTGTACGAACCCTTCTATCCCTTCGGAATGAAGACTATAGCACATTTAGTTCAATTTGCTGGAATTTATGACCAAAGGATACATGCGGGTATATAGCTGGGAGCCATGGAATTACTGGAGCTGGGTTTTTTGCAGATTAGGGGGGTCTGGTTATTTAAACGGATGGAAACTGTTAATGGTCCAGCTTATCTTTTCCACATTGATGTCTATGGAAGATGAACGCCGCCTATGTGAGGGATATAACTGGGGTGCATGGCAATTGGATTGGTAACCCGGAAAATGGCTGTCCAAGAGGACCTCTAGGGACTCGATACCATAAGCGGTCTATTTTCTATAATTTTTCTGGATACAGCCGGATTTTACACAATCTGCAAGTCTCGGAGGAATATTCTACATTAGTGCAGAAATTTCTCCATGTCTTGCGCTTTGCATTCCTGGCATCATTCTTGAATTTATTCAAGGCCGCTTTATAGGTGTCCAGTTTCCTGTTCTTCCCAGATTATTCTACGTCTGTTAATGCATAGTATTGAATTATTGTTTGAATTACTGAGAAGGTAAAATTGCAATGGTCAAAAAATTTGCATTCCGAAGAGACCTTCAATTCTTGAATTATATTGGCATATCTTGCACTAGGTAGTGTTATGTCTAACACCTCTTGTCTACATGATACTACGAAAGTTGGCTCCGAACCCTAATCCGACAGTACTAGTTTGTTTTCTACTTGCGTCCCATTACGTTCCTTTCACGTTTTCATAATATATCATATTGCGGACTAAGGTATTTGGTGGTGGGCCCTCATGAGCCATGTAGCAGGAAGCAAATTATACAGTGGATTGTCTTATCTCCCGTGCTGCAGTCACCGCATGTTCATCACTATAATTAGATAAAATGGTGATACTCAGACAGGCTTTCGCTATAATGCACGATCCGCAATCAGACATGAGCTTGTTTGGGAACATCTGGGAGCCACCTAGCGGTATCAACTATGTCCTCCATACCAATCTTATTAGTAGTGCCTAGAGACCCCTCCATATGGTCTGGGTTTAGGCCATCGGGTTTGTCATCATATACTAAGCCAGATGCCCATGAAACCATAGTATACCATATCCTGTCTATCCCGGAGTAGATCCAACGTCTCTTGGTTTAGGACCACAATTTCCTTCCTACGAGCACCTACCGGATCAAAAATCTTTTACTACCTTCCAGTAGGTCTGTGTTTTCCTTTCGGAAGATGTTTAGGATCTTCGTCGCGTCATATGTTTCCTCTGAAATAAATGCAATTGCTCCAATTGCAATCTCGCGCCGGACCACACTTCTCCTAGATACTCAATAAGGTTCTTTAGCCCGGAAGCCGATAACCCTCTGGATTCTGGAGGTAGCCATTTGGTTACTTTTGACAGATCAGTCCCCATTTTTCATGACTGATTGATCCATCGCAGTAACTTCGGTCCATAATAGGCATTACCAGCGGTTTCCTAGTTGCTGCTCTTACCGTGATGGATAGAATGGATTTTTAATTGTATAAAGGTGTAGAAAAATAAAATAGATTCATATCCAATATAATTCATTTGCTGGGTTAGTTTTGTATGAGTTTCAAAGCCTATTATGCTTATTCTGCTGTGAAAATAATTTGTAATTTACAAATTGTGAATTCTCAGATGGTTTTCAGAAGTATGTGCATAAGATAAGGGGTTTTCAACTTTTCAAAACTGTGGTTAAAGTCTACTGATGATTTGGTAAAGCACCAATGAAATCCATATAGATATTGCTTGACACCAACAAATATCAAAATAGAATTGTGACAATATGTCAAATAAAAATTTCATAATACGTCAATAATTGTTTTTTAGTTAAATTATGTACTACTTGCTCAAATACATTTTGTCATTAATCCAAAAAAAAAAAAAATAAAAATGATGGAGTAATTATTGCGTTTTGTTATGACCCTCATTCGAAACCCTTGAAAACTATCCATACTGTATTAAAGTAATGAACAAGAGAGTTAGCTGCGTACTTCGCTGGGACCTAAGTTGTATGACATCTAGTATAGTTGCTTTAAGATTAAGATATCTTTAGAATATAATATCTGAAAACCAATTGCGTTGTGTGATTTTATAGCAAAACGATATTTTTTAATTTCAATATATAAGCATATGACTGCAATACGTACCAGAGAAAAGAAATTGCACATTCACTTTTATTGCCCATTCATATGTTCATTGCTTTTGCCGTTCATTTAACTGCCCAAAAACATCAATGCATATGCTTGTATTTAACTCTCCATTTGCTTTGACTGTTTCTTTTCGCACTACTTTTGTTATGCCAACACAAGTTAATCAACCCTTTCATTCATACCACTTAAAAATTTTGAAAACAGCTCGAGACTCTGGCACGTATTCATTGCTGACCATCAGATTTCATAGTATTCACATGGTATTCATGGCATTCATGCATAAATAGAAGAAATAAAAAAAATCTTTGCTTGTGCGAACAAAAACCACAAATTGTGCGTATGTACATATGTATGTGTCTGTTGGAATATAGACAGTGTTGCCAATTTTACTGATTTTGTGGTAGTCTTTTTAAAACACCAAAGTATCAGTATTTCTTTTAGTTTTTCTATTGCAGTATTTTGATTTATTTGGATATTTACTTGAAAGGTCTGGTAGATTTTAATTTGAAGCCTTTTAGTTAGTACTTTTTTCAACAATAATTTTGGTAATTGTGACGAAAAGGAGACTTTCCATAGAAAACATTAACATTTTAAACATATTAAAATTCTACAAAGAAAATCTTTCTAAAATGCTAAATATTTAAAATGTATTTTTGTTAATACATACATCGTCCATCTGAACAATTTCAAAAAAGTCATATCTCCGATATTTTGGGAAATAGGTTTTTTCCTATGCCTTTATGTTAACTAAAATAATTACTTTGTTATTGTTGCATCGCTTATTAATACAAAGAAAAATAAGAATTAACTTTTAGCTTTGAGAGTACAAAATGTATCAGGGCGGTTACTATGTAACTTGATTCGAAAGTGTGAACTTCTCGAAAGTTGTATACGATCCAAATTTAAACCCTTACAATGTAACAGTTTCGGATCGAGCGAAAAGTACTGCCACTAATTGAATTAATTTTGGCACTACTTTCGAATGTATTATTCAACATTGGCAGCATTTAATACTCAAAATGTCAAAACAATGAAAATAAAAATAAGTAAACAGGTAATATTTGTACATTTTATGATTGGGAATGGATTCGGTTGCCCTTTGGATGGAAAATGAAAACGTAAAATCATACGCGATGGTGTAGATTTTATGCAGTTGACGGATGTAATGTAAGTAACAATTTATTAAATATGTTGTATGTAACTAAATATTTTTATTTGTATGTTTGTGCGAAATTTCCGGCTTAACAAGGAAGCTTTTAAATATGTGTTGGAAAGCATTAGTGCGCAGCTGCCAACAACACTAAGATCGACTGCTGTAACAACATCAATCAAATTGGACAAGGTGGGCACCAACACCAAATCGGTCAAGACCGGTTTGCTGGCTTGGCACAACAAACTGTGTCAAACTGCATCAAAGAAGTGTGCAATCCCATAGAGAAGGTGTTGTGTCCCAAGTACATAAATTTCGTCATGAGCGAAGACGAAAAACGAGCTGCCAAAAATTTCTTTTATGCCACGTCTGGAATTCCAGTGATAATAAGAGCTGTTGATACTACTCACATCCAAATAGTCCGGTCATCTAAAAACGAGCACTTGTTTTTAAACCGGACACTCAAACACAGCATAAATTCAATGGTCGTAAGTATTTCCAACATGATATCATCCCCTAAATATAATAATGCCATTAATACTTACACCGTGTGTATAATTTTTATTGAGGGAGGAGATCTATCAATCATCCCACCTTTTACGAGCACTTTCTTTGATATTTTAGATATGTGATCATACAATGCGCATAAGAGCAGTGATTGGATGTTATGGAGGAGCATCGCACGACACTCACGTATGGAGACTGTCGGATGAGGGTCAATTTCTGAAGGATGCATATATTAATGGCGACAAGACATCGTGGATAATATGTAATTTAATTATTTCATTATTTAATTCTTCATTTTAATTTATTTTATCCGTAGGAGACTCTGGGTACCCATTGGAGCCATGGATACTTACACCGTACAGGAGCGCCAATGAGCATTCTGCGGAGAGCAGATTTAACAAGCGGCTTTTAAGGCAAGATCAATAATTATTATTATAATTGAACGTGTGTTTGGTGTATTAAAGGTAAGATTTCGTTGTTTGCTCCCAGCACGAGAATTACGTTATGTACCGGAAAAGGTCGCACAAATATTGAATGTATGTTGTGCTTTACACAGTATTTGTTTAGAGCATAATGTCGACCTACCTCCAGAAATAGTGAACAATGAAGAAGAAATGGAATTGGCCTCAACAACTGCTTTAGATTGTGAAGATAGAAATCAGTTCTTAGCCTTAGCCCAAGCTTTAAGAGATCAAATAAAAAACAATATAAAATATTCATTCATTTATTTCCACTGAAGTTTTTACTAATTCATTTATAGTGGTTTTAGGAAACAAAAAAAAGGTTAAATAGTAATATAACATACTTACATACTAGACAACAAGGGTAGATATAACTTATAAATTTCGATTTCTTTCAATTTCTAGCATTTCTCTCTTTAAATCAAGCTTCGCATTGATTTTCTACACTCAACTTCATTTCATGGTCGAATTTTCTTTTTGCAAGCTTATAATTTGTTTCTTCTTTATCCACTTATCTTCTTTTGTATCTAACTAAAGGTATTAAATTGCTGTTGACCTCTTCCAAGAGTGATATGGAGCTCTTATGAAAAATACTTGTATTAATGTTTATCTATTAATATACATAAATTTAACAAATACTTACATTTTCAGCGTTTGGTTTCGATGTTTTTGATTTATTTGAGTTTTTTCAAATACGACCATCAAACGAGTACAAATGCCAACTTTCGAGCGACTATGACATCATAGGATACATAGTACATAGTGATGGACATCCGAAAGTAGAGTACGAGATACCGATAATCGGATACGGCAACCCGAAAGTAGCAAATAAATTTACGAATTCGAGTTAGTTGGTAGGAAAAATCCGTATCCGTAATATTTAACTATCGAATCGAGTTACATAGTAACCCCCAAGGGTGTGCATCTAGTGTATATGCTTTTGCAAACAAACACATGAATGAGAGATGCTATATTTCCATACACATAATACGCTACCCCTCGTTTTCCTGGCATTTTTATATTCAAATATGACGTCACTTGTTGCATAAATAACGATCGTTTTATTACTGAAAGTATACTTAACTCTTTCACATTTCATTTCATTTGCAAAAAATCCAAAATGTAGCAAATTCTTGTAAAATAGCAGCATTTCTGTTGTTTTATTTTTATTTTTATTGCTTGCCCGAATAATGAAAATATTTTATTTAACAATTTTTTTATACACAAAAAAGTGAAAGGGTATATATAGGTTTGTCATTCCGTGTGTAATTTCTTCGATATCAACATGGGACCCCATAGAGTATATATACTCTGGATCCTTATGAATAGCGATGTCCGTCTTTCTGTACGGTTTTCCCAAGCCCCCAGAAGAGCTAGAGACTTCGTTCTTGGACCGTTGGAATGGAAATGAACTTAAATAGAGTGGTATTGAAATTCAGAAAGATCAGAAGTATGGTTCCAGAGCTGGGAAGCTTACACCTATTTCTCGACGCAAAATTTATACTAAAAAACAATTATTTTTTTAACGTTTGTAAATTAATCCTAGTTCGTGCTTTGGGAAGCCTCAATGGTCTATTAAAAACTAAAAAAAATAAAAAAAATTTTTCCAGGGATGGGAAATAAAAATTTTTTTTTCGGCCTATTCCGTATATTGTAGTACATGTAGTAACTAAAATTGTAAAAAATTTTAAGTTTTTCTTTAACAAAACCTCTTTATACGTCATGAAGATTTGCATTGGCTAAAAAAATTTTGTAATTCAAATTTTGCTTCCAGGGGTGGGAAATTGCATTTTTTTTATACGTGAAAGTAATCAAACGCAACTGATGTTGTTGTTTTTTTGCTAACTAAAACTGTTTTATAATTTAGGAAGAACAAAATTGGTATCAAAAATAAAATTTCGAATCCAGGGATGGACAAGTGCAATATTTAATAGTACATGAAAGTGACCAAAATGGTTAAAAATTTTAAATTTTTCTTAAAAAAAATTACTTTATACCTCATGAAGCGTTGCACTGATAAAAAAACAAAAAATTAAAATTTCCCTTCCAGGTTTGGCAAAATGAAAGTTTTTTTGGTACATGCCATATTTTGTAGTACATGTAGAAACCAAAATGGTTGCAAAATTTGAGTTTTTCTAAAACAAAACTATTTTATACCTCATGTAGATTTGCATTGATAAACAAAATTTTAAAAATTAAAATTTCGCTTCCAGGGCTGGGAAATTTAAATATTTTTTATACATAAATGTAACCAAAAGGCAAAACTGACGTTAGAGTTTTTTACTAATTGAAACTATTTTTTAGTACAGGAAAAACAAAATTGGTATCAAAAATTAAAACAAAATCAAAATTTAGATTCCAGAGGTGGAAAACTGCAATATTTTGTAGTACATGAAACTGACCAAAATGGTTACAAATATTCAGTTTTTCTTAAATAAAACTATTTCATGTCTCATTAAGAGTTTCATTGGTAAAAAAAATTTAAATTTCGTTTTCAGGGTTAGGAAATTGAAATATATAAAAGTAACCAAATAGGCAATTGACATTGTTGTTTTTGCTAATTAAAACTATTTTATAATTCAGGAAGAACAAAATTGGTACTAAAATCTTAAAAAATCAAAATTTCGACTCTAGGGTTAGACAAAGGAAATATTTTATGATACATGAAAGTGACCAGAAAGTTTAAAAATTAAAATTTTTTGTCAAGTAAAACTATGTTACACCTCACTAAGAATTGCATTTGTAAAAAAAAATTCGCTTCCAGAGTTGGAAAATCGATATATATTTGGTACATAAAAGTGCCCACATAAGTTCCAAATTTTGTGTTTTTAGTGAATTAAACCTATTTTCAGAAAAAAATAAATTAGTATCAAAAAATTAAAAATTCGGTTCCAGGGTTGGAAAATCGAAATTTTTTGGTATGTACATTTGTTACCCACATAAATTCCAAATTTTGGTTTTTTTTCAGTGAATTAAACATATTTTATACTTCGCTAAGAATTAAATTGGTATTAAACATTTTTAAATTAAGAATTCGGTTCCAGGGTTGGAAAACAGAAATTTTTTGGAACATAAAAGTAACCATAGAAGTTCCCAATTTTGGGTTTTTTTCAGTGAATTAAACATATTTTATGTTTCGCTAAGAATTAAATTGGTATTAAACATTTCAAAAACAAAAAATTCGGTTCCAGGATTGGAAATCGACATTTTCTGGTTCATTAAAATAACCATATAATTTGCTATTTTTGATTTTCATGATGAATTATACCCACTTTAATTATCAGGAAGAAAAAATTTGTTTTAAAAACCGGTTGGACAATTAGAACTTTTTGAGGTACATGAAACGGATTTTTTCTTTTTGTTTGTAAATTAAACATATTTAATAAAGGTATTAGAAATAGCTTCCTAGCCGAAAAATTTAAACGAAAAGAATTACATCTGTGAAGGGTATTTAATATTTGGCACAGCCGAATATAGCACTTTTACTTGTTATGAGTAAATCTGTTTCTTGTGGTGCTGTTGTTGTGTACGGCGCACACACATATTAATCTTATGAAGTTACAAAACACTTGAAGTATGATGCCCGGTCCTGTACACTCAAGATTTATTTGTGTATAAAGTGAGGCATGCATAGATTTTTCAATGTCGGTTTTTGCAATGTCGTTGATGTAAACTTATGTGTACAGAGGATAAAATATGTACACTATTTCGAACTCTGGTGTGTACTTCTTCTTATACTTTTAATTTTTTTAAATTTCAGACAGCTTTTAATGTTGCTTTTTTAATCGGCTTTTCAGTAACTATTTAATATTGCAATTGTGTAGAGGGGGAAATTGGAAATAAAAATGAAGTGCGAAGAAATATCAGAAAAAATAAATTGAGGCGTTTTTAAAATAGTAAATAATAAAAATACGAAAAGTAAGGTTTGGTCAGTTTTTTCCCTGATACAAAATGAAATCATAATAATGGCAAACAAACATCTAATTTGGTAAGACACAAATGCTATTTACAAGAACACATCGAAACTGAGTTTAGAAAAGTTAATAGCTGTGATAAAGATAGCTTTGTTGATGCGTGTGCACAGTGGGTTGTAGAAGATTGTCGCCCATTTTCTGCCGTTAGTGGAAGTGGTTTTAAAAAAGTCGCCCAGGCTCTGATAAATGTCGGAGCAAAATACGGAAACCATTTGAATATAACTCATTTAATACCAGATCCGCAAACTGTATCACATAAAGTTTCTAAGAAAGCAGAGGAAGAAAATAATGAAATAAAAAACGAAATTAAAGAAGCAGTGGTGAAAGAAATAGCATCTATAACTACAGATTTGTCGACGGACAACTACGTTAAAAGACATTTTTTATCAGTTACGTTCCATTACGTAAAGGAATTGAAATTATCAAATATTGTTCTGGGGGTAAAATCCATGGACTTTCAATCCACTCAGAAAATATTCTCGAAAAGCTGAAATCTGTTTTAAATGACTTTGACACTAATCAAATTGAAAAAATAAAATTCGTAACTGACAGAGGTTCCAACATTGTAATACACGAATCAATTGTTCAAATCATCTTTTTAATAACGTGCTTAACTCCGCTTTCAATGATGCTGAAGAATTAAAGCCAATGTTGAAATCTTGCAAAAAACTTGTTAAGTATTTCAAAAAAAAGTAATTTACAGCACTTGCTTGCAACCTCTTTAAAAAATTATTGCATTACTCGCTGGAATTCCCACCTTTATTTATTTAAATCAATTTTAAACAACTGGGTTGCAATCCAAGAAATACTAACAAACAACGCAGAAGTGCATAGAATTGCTGAAATTAAATTTCCTGTACTATTAGAATTGGTTGAACTCTTCGAAAACTTCGACAAAATAAGCAAAAAGCTGCAGGGAGAAAACCATGTAACAATTAATTATGTATATTTATCAATCAATAGCTTCAAAAACATTTGCGCAACTAAACCTTCCGACTCTGCGCCTATAGCAAAATTGAAGGTTAACATTTTAAAGGAAATAGAAAAAAATGGATACCTAATGTAAGCACTTACCAATATGCCGCCTGTTTTTTGTTTCCACCAACCAATCGCGCTTTAGAGGAGGAAGTTTTAGGCCAAGTAAAGGAATTTTGCATGTCACAAAATTTTAAATAATCAACAATCAACTCCTGAAACACACATACATAACTCTAACGAAAACCAAATACAAGATGGCTTCAAATTGTTTTTTTTCTGATTTCATAAACACGAAAAATCCTACCACAGAAGAAAGCATTTTGGACGAATTTAACCGGTATTCTTCCTGCTATGTGAAGGCTGACATCAATTTCGATGGTTTGGACTGGTGGAACCATCATACGAACGATTTCCTCCGATTGTCAAAACTAGCAAAGAAAATTTTGGCTATACCTGCTAGTAGTGCTGCCTCCAAACGAGTTTTCTCCGCAGCAGGCAATATCATTACCGAAAAACCAAATAGATTGTTACCTAAGTCTGTAAATAATATAATATTCTTAAATTCAATTTTTAAATACAAGCAAGCCTGAAGTAATACACTATTATTTATGTATCTACTTTTTTATTAAACCTTCTTTTTAAACCTATTTTGATATTTAAAAAAAAAACTTAAATGTTGAATAAAAAGTTCCTTAATATATATTTTTTATGACATATAGAAAGTTACTTAATAATTACGCTGTGCTACAGGAGAGATTGAATTAATTTTTTGTTTTAAACCTCATGTCCGTAAATTAAAAAAATAAATGTTAAATAATAAGTTCATTGATATTTTTTATTACAGATTTGAAGTTAATACACGAAAAATACACAGGGGTTCCATATAATAATGATTATCAAAATAATATTTTTATAAAAAACCATAAACTTTCTTATGCCACAATACATACCATCTTCTAATCTGTATTAAAAAATCGTTGAAATTATTTTAGCCCTTTTTGTTATGTTTCGAAATAACTATCGGCACGTTTCCGTTAATAGTTGACAACACTCATCCTACGTGCAATACTAAAATTCTCTTATGTGTTTTAATCTAGTTCTTTGTACCCTTCATTCACAGGTATTCACACAGATTCATAAATACACGCGGTATTCATGAATCTTTGTGAATGACTGTTGACATTTAGGTAATACATGCAGCACTTACATCATATTTCATCATACGATCTCTGTATGAATGTGTTTCCATTCGCTTCATTAGCGTAGTGTGTAGTGACGACATCAACATTATTTTTGTGTGAATGTATTCAAAGCAATAAAACCAATGCAATTTCTTTTCTCTGATGTATATGAGCAATATATGTTGTACTCAAACGGTCCCATAAAAACCAAGTTGTCATTACTTAGTCCATTATACTGGTGGA
>OX637532.1:71767499-71769782 GCA_951800035.1 Linnaemya tessellans
GATGCTATTAGAGGCCCTTTCTGCGCTAAATGTTGTGCTCTTGAATTCTGGAGATGAGGAAACATTTAGAGGAGGAAATGGTGGTTCAATTATTGATATTACGTTTGCCAGCGATACCATTATAAACCGTGTAAACTGGAGAGTATCTGATGTTTATACTCACAGCGATCACAGTGCCATAATTATGGATATACAGGATGATATACGGCATGTGACTCCCCGTGCACAAGGTTTGTCGGGATGGAAAGTGAATACCTTTGATAAGGATATTTTTGCCATCTGTATGGAAGGTATGGAATTAAATGGTTCAGCTGAGGATATGGCAGAACAATTGGTAAACCATATCACGCGGTCGTGCGATGCATCTATGGTGAGGCGGAAAGGATCCGTAAAGGGGTCACCGGTTTATTGGTGGAATGATGATATTGCCGGCTTGAGGGCGGAGTGTATACGTGCCAGAAGGCAGTATACAAGAACTCGAGGTAGGTTAGAGAATAGCGTATACCAGGAGAATTACAGGAATAGGAGGAAGGCCCTAAAGGATGCAATTCGTAGGAGCAAGCGGCAGTGTTTTCTTAATATCTGTGATGAGGTGGATGATAATCCTTGGGGTCTCGCATATAAGCTGGTCACCAAAAACTTAAATGCCTGACCCCGTTGCAACCGAGTGAGGGGCCAATCCTGGAGGAAATTGTAGACCATCTCTTTCCCCAGCAGGACGCACCACCTTGGGAGCACAACCCTCCAATTGGGACATTAAATTTTCCCCCGGTTACAATAGCTGAGATTGAGGACGTTGTCTCTAGGTTTAGAGACAAGAAGGCACCGGGACTCGACTGCATTCCAAATATAGTATTAAAGGAGGCCGTCAGGCTTTGTCCCGAGCAGTTCTTAAGAATGGTGAATACATGCTTAGGTAGGGGAATTTTTCAACAAGATGGAAGAGGCAGAAGTTGGTATTAATACCAAAAGCCAATAAACCCCTAGATGATCCCTCATCTTATCGGCCACTGTGTATGATAGATACATGTGGGAAGTTGCTAGAGGGTGTGATCTGCCGAAGACTTGGGAATTGCGTTGATGACAGAAATGGTCTATCAGACAACCAATTTGGCTTCAGGAGGGCGAGGTCAACAGTGGATGCTATAAACGTGGTAGTAGAAACTGCTGCACGGACTATCTATGGCAGGAGTTGGAGGAATGGCACAAAGGAGTACTGTGTAGTTGTGACGCTGGATGTGAAGAACGCGTTCAACACAGCGAGCTGGGTGCATATTGTTGATGCTCTAACTCGATTGGACATCCCAGAATATCTGATAGGGATAGTGCAGGATTATTTCCGGTATAGGGAATTGATCTATAGTACAGATGCGGGTATAAGGAAACGTAGGATTAGTGGTGGTGTTCCCCAAGGATCGATACTTGGACCATTGTTGTGGAACGTAATGTACGATGGAGTACTAAGGTTGAGGTTACCTGAGAGAGTGCAGATTGTGGGATTCGCAGACGATATAGCGCTAGTGTGTGAAGCTAAGGAATTGCTGGAGGCAGAAACCATTGCAAATGCCAGCGTACAATTAGTAAAGTCCTGGATCACTGCAATGGGATTGACTCTAGCTGATCATAAAACCGAAGCGGTTTTGATTAGTAGTCGTAAGGCTAGGGAAACTATTACCCTCAATGTTGGCACCTGTTCCATAGAATCAAAGGCATTTCTGAAATATCTGGGTGTGATGATTGACACACGGCTATCTTTTCGCGAGCACTTGCGATTATATAGCATCCAAAGCATCAGGGACCTGTTTGGCGCTATCTCGGATCATGCCAAACACGAGAGGGCCAAAGTATCTTCAGAGGAAACTGCTCGCTGGAGTAGTAAGGAGCATTATCCTATATGCACACCCGGTATGGTCAGACTCACTTAGATATTCCACATATGTGGGGCTGGTATGCCCTGTGTATAGGCTAGCTGCTTTAAGAGTATGTAGTGCATTTCGGACAGTGTCGGACGAGGCGGCTTTTATCATTGCGGTATGATCCCTATCGATTTAGAAATCATGAATAGGGATAACTCTGATTTATGTATGCAAAAATGGCAAGAACGGTGGTCAACCACTGAAAAGGGAAGATGGACTTATTCATTAATACCCGACATCAGATTATGGCTGACTAGGAAACATGGTGATCTGAACTATTACCTAACACAGTTCTTGTCTGGACATGGTTGCTTTAGGTCATATCTATTTCGTTTTAAGCACGACGACTCTCCGTTCTGTCCACACT
>OX637532.1:71769982-71832482 GCA_951800035.1 Linnaemya tessellans
TTTCTTTTGCTGTGTAGTATTATTTATATTGCCATTACCATTACCATTATTATTATTGTTGTTATTATTATTATTATTATTATTATATGTATTGTTGTTAATATTGTTGTTATTATTATTATTGTTATTTGTTCTTCTATCTCTATATTGATATATTAATTTAATTATTAAACTCTGGGAAATTATTATATTCTAAAATGTCTTTAATTTTATTTATATTATTTTTATGAAATCAGTACTGATCCGTTCTGCTGGTTTGATGATTAATGAAAATATTCTTAATATTCCAATCTTAATATAAAATAATAAATAGAATTTAAAAACAAATTCATTTATTAATAAAAAAAAATAACAAAAAATAATTTGCAGTCATGCAGATTCGAACTTAAGCCCGTTGAAAAATTAACAATTTATGAAATACCTTATCACTAATATTTAAAACTCTTTCTATGAAATTCCTAGCCGTATTGATAATAATATGTCTTCTATGCTTAGAATAATAATTAATCATTCTGCCTGAGGCTGTAGGTTTCTGGTACCAATTTATTAATAATCTATTTCCTTTTCTAATAATTAATGTGTCTAAGTAAGGAAGTTTATTATCAAACTCTTTCTCAATAGTAAACTTTATATTAGAATTAAATTTGTTTAGTTCTGTTAACATATCATCAATTCCAGATGTAGGAATAATGCAAAACAAATCATCTACATATTTTGTCATTATTCTGGGTTTAAGATCAACTTTTTGAATTGCTCTATGTAATAATTCTTCCATTACAATATCTGCTATAATTGGTGACGCTGGTGATCCCATTGGAAGACCTTTTTGTTGTATATATATTTTGTTATTATATTGGAAATATCTATTATCATCTATACAAAATTTTAACATACGTAAAAATAAAGTTTTATTTATGTTAGTATATACTTTGATTGTATCCCATTTTTCTTTTATTGTATTTATTGCAAAAGATATAGGTATACTAGGAAATAGAGAAACCACATCAAAAGAAATTAAACTCTCATTATTAGATATATTCTGATCTCTGATTCTATCTACAAATTCCATTGAATTTTTAATGTTAAAAGTAGAATCTTTCGTAATATATTTTAAAATGTTTGTAATAAATCTGCACAATTCATATGAAGGAGAGTTAATAAAAGAACATATGGGTCTCAATGGAAAATTCTCCTTATGTATTTTTGGTAATCCATATAAACGAGGAGCTACCGAAATATTTGCCTTAAGTTTATTCTTCTCACTACAATTGATAATATGTTTTTTAAACAATTCCTCAACTATTTTATTGTTGATCTTTTGAAATTTGGTCGTAGGGTCTCTATTAATTATATTATAATTCGTTCGATCTCCTACAATATTATTCATCCTAGAATCGTAATCATGTTTATTAATCGCTACAGTAGCATTACCTTTATCTGCATCTATAATAAGTATATCATTATTTTTCTTTAAGAAAAGATCAGCTTTCCTTGCTTTGTTTAATATAAACTTATCTCTATTTGTTAATATTATTTTATTTAAATTGTTATCAATAATTGAAGTTAGTCTATTTCTAGCAATTTCTTGTTCTTCTCTTCCATTAATAGTTCGTACTAAATCTTCTCCCTCTGAAATCATTTTTAAAATAGGAATGTTACCTTTTTTAACAGGTAAAGCATGTTTTTGTCCAAGGGAAAGTATCCACTGAATGCCTTTAGGAATGTCTAAATTAGTAGTATTGACAAACCACTTCTTATTAAATTTTATATCTAATTCTTTTAACTGTATTTTTTCTAGTTTCTCAAATTTATTTCTATGTATTATATTTACCTTTTTCCTATATGAATTAGTCAGATTTTCTTCATAATACAAGAATTCAACAAACTCCTCTAAAGTAAAATATCCTTCTAAGTCCTTCATAATTATATCCTTTTTCCTTTGAAAATGCTTCAATAATTCATGTTTTTCCTTAATAGCTAATCTTAAAATTTTGTTGTGCAAGTCCTGCGTATATTTGGAAATTGATTGTTGAATATATTTAGGACATTCTTTGTCGAATATCTTATGAAATTTGGGATAATTCCAGCATTTCTACATCTTACCAAAAAAGTTATTGAGGATTTGGCCTGAACAATTTTATTTCTAATACCCTTCAGTTGATTGATGCATCTCCTTGTTTGGCTATTTTTCTTAAAACTTCTGTAGTCCATAATTGACGTGCTCTCTTTTTATAATTGTTGTTTGCTTTTATTGACCTTTTCTTATATATGTATTTTAGAATGATTGAGCTCGAGGTCGTTTTTCTAAAAATCGTTATAATTTTTTCTATTTTATTCGATATTTCGTCAACAATTTGTTGACATCATCAGGAATAACAATCGAAAATTAAAATTTTCTGTATAAATTGGTTTTGAAATATGACAAAAATTTTTTCGAATATATCTATGTTTTCAAAAATATTAACATAAAAACAAAAGCATATATACAGGCTTGTATATATCTATACATGTATACATCAATACATACATGAACGTATACATATATGCATACATGAACATACACAACTACATACAAACATATATGCACACACATAGAGAGAGATACAAACACATATGCATGTACATACACATATGCACATACACACAGATATATATGAATACATATACATAAATAACTAACATAATTACAAATTAATATATTAACATATATACAAATTTACATACATATGTATACAACTAAACATTTACAATATTTAAACTATTCAATCAACATTACAACAAGGATAAGAACTGATTACAGAATAGTGTATATAAATAACATATAAAAATAATGATATGATATAAATATATATACACATGCGCATGCATACACATATATACATATACACATATACATGTATACACGCATACACACACATACATACATACACATAAATACATACATACATACATACATAGGATAAATTCTTTAACCAATTAACATATATATATATATATATATATATATATATAGTATATATATATATATATATATATATATATAGTATATATATATATATATATATATATATATATATATATATATATATATATATATATATAGTATATATATATATATATATATATATATATATATATAGTATATATATATATATATATATATATATATATATATAGTATATATAGTATATATATATATATATATATATATATATATATATATGTATATATATATATATATATATATATATATATATGTATATATATATATATATATATATATAGTATATATATATATATATATATATAGTATATATATATATATATATATATATATATATAGTATATATATATATATATATATATATATAGTATATATATATATATATATATATATATATATAGTATATATATATATATATATATATATATATATATATATATATATATATATATATATATATATAGTATATATATGTATATATATATATATATATATATATATATTCAACAGGGTGATTCAGGCAAATATTTTGTAACAATGCACAAAAAAACATGCATTTATTGAAAAATATGTGCAAAAATATGCAAAAACGAGTATTTTTTTAGCAAAATATGCAAAAACGATTGAATGCCATTTCAAAGGAAATTTCACGATTTGCAAAGATAATTCAACCGTTTCCGGTTTATGATGCCCAGTGAAAACATGCATTTGCATGAGATTCCTAGCCCTAGTTATAACAATAGTCACTTTCGCAGAAACAATTTTGTAGATAAGAATGAAAAATTAAAGGTTAAGCCGGCCACTTCAAGTGCAATTGCAAAGCGCCAATAAAAGTGCAATTGGTACTTTGACTAGTGCCGGCGGTGTCATGGAAAAAAGGGGTCAAAAATGAAAATCCCTACGAAAACAAATTATGAGAAAGAGAATAAAGAAAAACCTGAAGAAAAAAACTAGAGAAGTGAAAGAGCGTTACTATTGTGTTGGATGCCAGCAATCCATAGCCGACTGGATATCAAATTCCCCACAGTGCATAGCATCTAAAGGTTCAGTTAGAAGCAATAAAGAAACTTTTTCTTTAAATAAACAAAACTGAACTTAACTAAAGAGAATCTCCATATGAAACTTCTATGACAAAAACAACACATGAATAACGTAAATATTTATGAAAACTTGTACATTAAAATAATTAGGGTATTCACAGTGTGTGCTATTTAGTCATAATTTGTTTATTTTTGAAGTTTTGAAAATTGTTGTTGTGCAGCATTCAAAAAAGTAAAATGATAATTTTTTTGTCATAATATAGCTCCAGAAATCTGAGCCGAACGGGTCAGATCGAGGTGGCGCAAGTTTGAAGTTAGGAAGTAAATTCACTGTCAAATGAGGAAATCTCAAAAGTTGAGCTGTTATCCTTTGACATATATTTAGTAAAAAGTTGAGAAATTTTAACCGTGGAAGGATAAACTCTTGAACAAAGAATTTTAATTGTGAAAATTTGCTATCAAAATGTTGAACATTTTGCCGTATCACCTTGTGAACTCGTCGACGTACGCAACAATTGGATATCACCAGAGCCACTTTGCATAAAGATTTTCATCTTTACGCTTACAAAGTTCAGCACGTTCAAGAATTAAAGCCGGTCCACCATTATTTGCGTCTAACGTTTGTGTATGGACTTTTGATTGTTTCTAATTTTCAATTACTCGGTTATATAAGCAAATGAAATTACCGCATATGGGACGTACAAAATCCACAAATAGTGAAAAACCTTTAAATCGAAAGAAAGTGACAGTGTGGTGTGGTTTGTAGTCAGGCGGTATTACCGGACTATATTTTTTCGAAAATGAGCACCGTAAATTCTCTGCGGTGCCAAATCATGATAACCGATTCTTTGTGGTCACCAGCCAGTTATTGACTTAACGTCGCTGGATTATTTTCTCTGCGTTCATTTGAAAGACTTGCTTTTTTTTTTTTTTTTTTTTTTTTTTTTCTTGGACCAGCACTCAGGGGATGACCCCTACATATGCGATGCATTGTGCCAGAACTAGGAAAGTTGGTTATGGGAAGGAGGATAGAGGGAGTAGTGTTTGTGGACGTTCGATTTGAACCTCCCCAAGTTAAAACTGACAGGAAAGACCTCTGCTGGAAGTTTGTTCCACATACGAACCGTTCGGCCAAAGAACGAATTTTCTCTGTAATGCGTGGTGCGATTCACTGACAACTCAACCACAAAAGGATGTGCTCTATGTGAAGAGCGGGTAGCTCGCAGAAATAAACGGTTATTCGGCACAAGCTCCCTTATTTCACCAGAACACATTCCGTTGTAGTATCGGTAGAACAGTGAAACACACCCCACGTTGCGTCGATGCTCCAGTGAGTCAATAGAGTTGGCTACCCTACTGTCACCGATGAGCTTCTTCGCTCTCTCTTGTACGCGGTCGAGCAACTTCAAAACAGACTTTGAAGCACCGGCCCATACATGAGAGTTGTATTCCATCTTTGGTCGGATGTAGGTGGTATATATATTGAGGAGATCAGTTGGGGTGAAGTATGTCTTACACCGTCTTAAAAAGCCGAGACACTTGAATGCTTCTTTTGAAATATGAAAAATGTGATCTGTCCATCGAACGTCACACTGTATTTTCATACCAAGAACATCAAGAGCTTCTGATTCCCCAATACCTATACCACCCATAAACACGGATGGCGCAGAACCTTCGACCAGCCGCCTATGCGTAAGCACGCAGCACTGCGTCTTATGAGGGTTAAAGTTAACCCTGTTCGCGAGGCCCCATTCGGAGATTGACACGAGATCACTTGTGAGTGACTCGTTCATACTTTGTCTCCTGGCGTCAATCTCCTCCAGGCTTGGCCGGCTGGTGAAAGAGAATGAATGGATAATGCTGCTATCATCCGCGAAAGAGTAGATAGGGTTTGAAGTTTGACATAGAAGGTCATTTATAAAGATGAGGAAGAGAGTAGGAGATAGAACAGAGCCTTGCGGTACCCCTGAATTTACCTTGATCTCGTTTGATGAGACCCCGTCTATAACAACTCGTATAGTGCGGTCTCTGAGGAAGCTCGCTATGAAGCGAGAGAAATCATCACCGACACCAAAAGCAGTCAGTTTTGACAGAAGTGCATCATGCCACACTCTATCAAATGCTTTTGAGATATCTAGAGCCACCACCTTACTCTCGCCGAAATGGTGAATCGAATTGCACCATTTTTCTGTTAACAGAGCGAGCAGGTCTCCTGTAGAGCGAGCTCTGCGAAAACCATACTGTCGGTCGTTAAGTAAGGTGTTGGTCTCCAGATACCTTACCAGGTGGAAGTTGGTCATACTTTCCATGACCTTGGAAATTGCAGAACAGACTGCAATTGGGCGGCAATTTTCGGGGTATTGCGCCTCTCCCTTCTTAGGGATCGGCGTTACATTGGCTAACTTCCAACACATCGGAAATTTACCAGCATGGTACGATGCACTAAATAGCTTAGCCAATGGACGCGCTAGCGTCGAAAAACACTGCTTCAAGACCAGTGCTGGAATGCCATCCGGCCCAGGAGACTTGTTTATGTTGAGATTCGCTAAAACCTTTTTAACTGCACGTGGTCGAAAGAATATTCTTGGCATAGTAACTGATACTCTTTCCACCACGGGCAATTGCTGATTGCTACCTGGCAAGCAAGAATTATCTGCAAACATCTCAGCCAAAAGGTTAGCTTTATCAACAGGTTCAGTGAATATTTGATCATCCCTTAAAAGAGTTGGAATTGATGAACTAGCTTTATCCTTTACTCTTTTAACGAATGACCAGAAGCTTTTACTACCTCTCGTGGCGGTAAGAACTTTAGCACGAAGGCGCTGCTCGTATAAAGCTTTTTCGCGCCTTAGCACTCTGGCACACGAAGACCTCGCTTGTTTGCGCAGCGCATCAGTATTTGCGTTTTTGTTATTCCGCCAAGTACTGAATGCTTCCTCTCTGGATCTGATTGCCTCTTTGCAAGATTGGTTAAACCAAGATTTTTGTCTCGGCTTAACCGAAATTTTTTTGGATGGGATGAAGTATTTCATTCCCAGCAAAATTATATTTCCAACCATTTCCGCCATTAAATCGATATTTTTATCTAAGAAACATAGTTTCCAATTGAAAGTACGATAGAATTCGTTGAGCTCTGCCCAACGAGCTTTTTCGTATACGTATTTTAAACGTTTCGTGGCTGTGGGTGAAACGTTTCGAAGTGCCGAGAACGAAAAAGAAGCGGAGATGATACAATGATCCGAATTACCGAGAGGTGCACTGACGTTCACTTCATACTTTTGAGGGTGTGAAGTTAGGAACAAATCAAGCGTATTTAGTTGGTGCCCTTCAACACACGGTATATGTGTTGGTTCATTCACTAGTTGCGCTAAGTGATTATGCGCGGCGAATAACTCAACATATTGGCCCTCTGAAGTTGTGTGGCTCGAATGGCGAAGCCACGATGAGTTGTGGACATTGAAATCACCAGCAATAACAATTTCACTGTCAGCTTTACGTGAAAAAACCATAAACAACTGATGCTCTGAACGATGAAATTCGGCGCCGCATTTACGATATAAGCGAAGCTCTGTTGCAAAATGTGGTTCACAATTTTATAAAAAAAACGGACGTCTGCCGACGTACTATAGGTAGACATTTCCCCGATATCATATTCCATTGTTAATTCCCATATTTCTACTTTACATTTGTATCAATAAAACTGAATTTAAAAAAAGTTTGTTTATATTCCAAAATATTTCCTAACCTCATATTTGCCCACCCATTACATATGAGAATAAAAACCCATCTAAAAATTATTCACACCGTTATATCTGTACATTGAATGACATATTTATAACACAATAATAATTAAAAAAGTATTAAACCGCAACATAGAAAACTATGCAAGTGAAAAATTTTCCGTGTTAAATTTATGTGACTGGAAGCCATTAAATGTTTTTCCGCTTGGCGCCGCCAAAAAATTTAATCAGCTTATGTATATACCGCTGGCAGCTGTATATTTATTTCAAGAATATTGTGCGGCAAAATAAAAATTTTATAGTTTTAAACAAAAATTGATTTTTTTAGAAGATTTTAAAAATGTTTTAGTTTCTTTTTTCATTAATGGTAACTAAAACAAGTAAAAGTGCCATATTCGGCTGTGCCGAATCTTAAATACCTTTCATTCCTTCTTGTTAAAACGAAAAGTATTTTAATTAAAAAATCAAAATGATGATATCGGTTTCTTTTAAATTTAAGAAAACGTTTAAATTTTTCGGCTAGGGAGCTAAATGTTTGGATCTTCTTATTTCTAATAACTCTCAACGTCTTTCAAAAATATTAAATATGTTTAATTTACAAACAAAAAGAAAAAATCCGTTTCTTGTACCCCAAAAAGTTCTAATTGTCGAACCGCAGAATCGTCTTTTAGATTATTTTGGTTTTTAATACCAATTTATTTCTTCCTCATATATAAAGTAGTTATAATTCATCATAATAATAAAAAATAGCAAATTATATGGTTACTTTTGTATATAAAAAAATGTCGATATTCCAACACTGAAATTGGAATTTTAATTTCTTTTTTTGTTTTTATTACCAATTTAACTCTTCCCGAAGTATAAAAAAGGAACTTATATGGCTACTTTTATGTACTAACAAATTTCGATTTTCCAACCCTGGAACTGAATTTTTAATTTTTTAATACCAATTTAATTTTTCCTGAAATATAAAATAGGTTTAATTCACTAAAAATACAAAATATGGAATTTATGTATGTTGGTACTTTTGTGTACCAGAAACATTTAGATTTTCCAACTCTGGAAGCGAATTTTTATTTTTTTATCAATGCAATTCTTAGTGAGGCTTAACGCAGTTTAACTCGTCAAAAAAATTAAAATTTTTAAGCTATTTGGTCACTTTCATGTATCATAAAATATTACATATGTCCAACCTTGGAATCGAAATTTTGATTTTTTTAAAATTTCAATACCAATTTTGTTCTTCCTGAATTATAAAATAGTTTTAATTAGCAAAAACAACAACATCAATTGCCTTATTGGTTACTGTTATGCATAAAAAATATTTCCAATTCCTAAACCTGTAAACGAAAATTAAATATTGTTTTGTTTTTTTTTTTACCAATGCAACTCTTAATAATGATGCATGAAATAGTGTTATTTAAGAAAAATTTACAATTTTGAACCATTTTGGTTACCTTCATGAACTATAAAATATTCGAACTTTTAATTTTTTTTTTTAATTTTTGATACCGATTTTGTTCTTCCTAAAATATAAAATAGTTTTAGTTAGCACAAAAAAAAAACAACGTCAATTGCCTTTTTGGTTACTTTTATGTATAAAAAAATTCCAATTTCCCACCCCTGGAAGCAAAATTTTAATTAAAAAAATTTTTTTTTGACCAATGCAAATCTTCATGATGTTGGTTTTATATAAGAAAAACCATGGCTACTGGCTGTATATAAAGCTTGTATCCTTTGGTCATATATTCCAACAAAATGGACTAAATGCGTCGTGATCTTCATTCCTAAAGGAGGGAAGACTTTGCACACTGAGGCGAAGGATTTCAGACCCATAAGTCTGACATCCTTCCTTTTGAAAACAATGGAGAGGGTTATTGATGTTCACATAAAAACATCCATAAATCACTCTCTCCTCTCCGCGTCTCAACATGCCTACACCAAAGGTAAATCGACTGAGACTGCCCTTCACTCGCTCGTGGGACATATAGAGAAGTCTCTTGAGCACAAGGAGTCTACTATGGCCGCCTTCATGGACATTGAAGGGGCCTTTAACAATATCGATCCGATGTCAATTATTCACGCTCTAGGCGAGCTGGGTATTGACCGGACGACTATTCGGCTTATTGAAAATTTGCTCTCACACAGAATTATTACTTCCACCCTAGGTACAGCCACCATCACCAGGAGGCCCCACAGGGGAACCCCGCAGGGTGGGGTGCTGTCACCCTTATTGTGGAATGTAAAGATGAATCTGTTGCTTAGAAGTCTGGAGACCATGGGTATTAAAACTGTTGCATATGCAGATTATGTTGCAGTGGCAATATCAGGTTTCCATTTGGACACTAAAGGGGTTAACGATTGGTGTTTGAGATGCGTCAACCCTACAAAAACGGAACTGGTACTCTTCACGAGAAGGTACAAGATTCCCTCGTTCATCCACCCAAAACTAAATGGCATTACCCTGGACCTCTCGGATAAAGTCAAATACTTAGGAATTGTGATTGATAGTAAGCTATCATGGACTTCTAATGTCCATGAAAGAGTGAGGAAAGCCTCGATGGCAATTTACATCTGTAGGAGAGCCATTGGCCCTACCTGGGGCATAGGCCCAAAGGGGGTAAATTGGATGCTAGAGACTGTGATAAAACCTATACTATTCTATGGTATTGTGGTCCGGTGGAAAGCACTGGACGTGGCGAGAAACCGTGTCATTATTCCAGACTTTGGAATCGAGATGTCCTTCAGGCTCCCGCATGACTGTAGCGTATTGCAGGCGGAAATATCTGCTATCAAAAGGGCAGCGTTATGGGTAAGGTTTTATCGGAATCGAACCGGGACATCCAATTCATTACCGACAGTCAAGCTGAAATAAGGTCTCTTACGGGGGTGTATAGCACATCTCTACTTGTCCAGGAATGCCGCGGAGCCCTTGACGGACTTGCGGAACATTCACGCATCACCTTAAATTGGGTGCGGGGACATGGGACCACCACGGGCAACATTAAGGCGGATGAACTGGCGGGGGAGAGGAACCACACTTCAGGAAGCCGACATTGACCAACTAAGTGGGATTCCACTCTCATCTTGCTGGAGACGCTTTGATGTTGCACTATTCGAATTGGCTCAGGTGGTTCAGAGAATCCACTTGCGCGATATCAAGAGTCTTATGGCCCCGCCTAGACTCTAGGAGGACGAAGGATCTTTTGAACTTCACAAGAGGTCATCTACGTAATATAGTGGCCACACTTACTGGTCACTGCACCTTTGGGATCCATGCCAGGCGCATGGGGCTCCCCTATAACGACTACTGCTCCAGTTGCAATGATGAGGAGGAGGAGGAAAGCATTGCACACCTTATCTGCTTCTGTCCTGTTCTGGAGGAGCAGCGCCTACAGTCTCTGGGTAAGGCACGCTTTGGAGACATTTCGGAGATATTGAAGATAGGACTGAGATACCTGAGTCTCTATTAGGAGCAGTGGCTGGTTCGGCAGCTGAGTCCCCTGGGGCGTGTATGCACGACCATAACTCTTGGTTTATGTATCCCATCTTCTTCCTTACTATCCTTACCTTAACTTTCGACTATCCCTACTTCTTCCTCTTTTCTTATCTTTTCAATCCTCTTAAATA
Organism: Linnaemya tessellans; assembly: GCA_951800035.1. Taxonomy (NCBI): domain Eukaryota; kingdom Metazoa; phylum Arthropoda; class Insecta; order Diptera; family Tachinidae; genus Linnaemya; species Linnaemya tessellans. The sequence continues at coordinate 71,781,397 of OX637532.1, forward strand.
CAGATGTCACAAAGGGATCAAAATAATTGGACCCAAGTGGGCTGATCTCTGTTTTATCTTTCACCAGCAACCTGCTAACCTAACCTAAGAAAAATTTGAAATTTTTAACAATTTTAGTTATTACATGCACTACAAAATACTGAATGTGCCAAAAAAAACTTTTACGTTCCTATCCCTGGAAATTTTTTTTTTTTAGTTTTTAATAGACTATTGAGGCTTTCCAAAGCATGAAATAGGTTTAGTTTACAAACAATCAAAAAAATATTTGGTTTTTGGTATTAATTTTACTTCGAGAAATAGGTGTAAGCTTCCCAGCTCTGGAACCGTATTTCGGATTTTTCTGAATTTCAATACCACTCTATTTAAGTTCATTTCCAAGAACGAAGTCTCTAGCTCTTCTGGGGGCTTGGGAAAGCCGATTTCACGTACAGACAGAGGGACATCAATCAATCTTCATCGCTAATCATAAGGATCCAGAATATATATAATTTATGGGGTCCCATGTGAAAATCGAAGGAATTACACACGGAAAGACAAACCTATATATACCCTTTCACTTTTTTGTTAAGGGTATAAAAATTAATTTTTTAGCAGGCGAACGAAATTATGACGTGGTGTACGCACCAGTCATATTTTTTCGTGCCATAAAGACGGCTGCAGTTTTAATCCCCCAAAATAACAAATATGTCTTTGCAAAAACAATAATAATGTAGCACTTTAATCCAACAACGATAAAGTTAAAATGTAAAAACAGTTTTTCTAGTCCACATTTTCAAAAATAAAATAACTTTGAGTGCACTTGCTAATCATGTATAAAAAGAAGAGTTAAATTATCTTCAACCATAAAACTAAGAGAATTATTTTTAAAACTAAACAAACAAAATTAATCATACCTGCAGAAACAAAACGTCCTCCAACTGGAAGAGGTGCACTCAGAAACTTTCAATTCATTATGACATATGTATGTATGTATACCTACATTTTTATAAAAAAGTTTCAAAAGTTCGAAACTTTTGAATAAAAACGTCCCTTGGAAAAAATATTTTTAAGTATTTATTTTGTTGAAGTGCTAGAATAACCAACATTTAATGAATATAGAAATAAGATGATGGTAATAGAACATATCAATGCCATTTTCGAAAATAAAATAAGCAAAGTATATTAACAATAAGAAACATGATTCTTTTTATTACAGATGATATTGTAAATATAAATTTTTAGTCTATTAAAGAATTTAAAAAAACTTGTTTTTATGTCATAAACAATTTCTCTCAATAGTGCCAGATTGTTAAGTTTGTTCTTCTGCATTTACTATAGATTTTTATATATGTGTTTATTTCATTCCTCAGCTATTCATCGGATTGCATTTTTTGTCTTCGTCTTCATGCCATATGGGAAGCCGTAGGAGCACGCCTTAAACACCGCCTGAACGTGGCTAGAATCGATCGAATGGGAGGCGGCATAGCGACTGCTAAGCGTTTTGGTATTGTTGAGTCCCCTGAGATCATTTTGTAAGTAAATACATATGTACATACGTAAGTATGATTTTTTGTTACTGTTTAGTACTAGGATATAATCGAAAGCTTTAAAATATCGAAAATATCGATAAATAAACATATTGATGTTATTATTTAAAATACTGCTTTTAAAGCATGCACAGTTGCTACAACCACATCGGAAACAAACCAGCTACAATCACATCGAAAACAACCGCTTAAACATTTTTTTAGTTGCAAACAAAATCAAGTTTTTCATCGTGATTTAGTTTCATGTTTTATTCAGTTATTAATTTTAGTTGTTATAAAAATGTGATAAATACTTAAAAAAAAAGATACAAATATATTTATTCCCTCTTATCCCTTTGTTGCCCAAGACAGCTTATCATTAAAATATATTTACTTTTTTTTATAGAATCTACATATGTTTTTGGTACAACTTAAGATCAAAAACTAAGTTTCATATTTTTGGCGGATCGGGAAGGCTATTAATTATCCCTGGTACTTAGGAGTACCTTTGGGTCAATGGAACCTGATTTTGCAAAATATTTTTTTAGAAACAATACGTGTTTTATTATCAAAAATTATAAATTTTATTTCAGGTTTATGTATAAAAATAAGGAATGCATTCAGATTAAATTTGTTAAAGCTATAAAACGTCAGAAATAGAAGTAAGTTAGAGACCATAAAAAAATATACATATTTATTTTATACAATGGTACTCAGTAAAACAATTTTTTTGTAATTGCAACACAAAAAAAACCGCAGTGGCTGCATTTTGAGTATGGTCTCGACTGGATTTTTTTAATGCTACAGTGCACACTAAGGTTACCCAGTCTTACATCTGTTGTAACTGATTCAGTTTTTCCTCGGCGCCTTTTATTGCTTGAAGTTGCAAGATCCGTTACAGAGCTTCGTTTTTTAACAGCAAGTTTCTTTAATGTCATTAGTCCCATAGCAATGGATCGTCTATACTGAAGCAAGGACATTTTTTTATTGAGCTGACAAAATACAACATAAGAGTTCACAAACGCAATCTCAATAAGAGCCCAGAAAATTCCATGCCACCATTTCTTTGACTTTCGGTTAATACCATAAAAGAAACGTAATTTACCTGCGTGGTCCACTCCCCTCATGAAGCTGTTATAATCTTTAATAACTGTTGGGCAACTTACTTCACTTAGCACTCCTTTATTGTCTCTTCTAGACACTGTAGTCGACTCACTACCATGAAAGTTCGATGTTAAATAAATTGACTTTCTATCCATCCATTTATAGTAACTAATACCAGTGTTAGATACTCTGAAGTCCGAAAAACCTCTTTTAATAATTTTGTCTTTTTTCAAATTTTGAGGAGCTGATTTTCTATTAGAGCGAATGGTGCCACAGACCAAAATTCTTTCGGTTTTTAGTTTTTCAAGAAGTCGTATAGAAGGGAAATAGTTATCGAAGTAAACCATTTTATTTTTGCCCCATTCATTTTCTGTCAATGATAAAACTACCCTTTCACCGAGGCCAAAGCCGTCAAATTTATCTTCTAGGACACCATTGTACCATTGGACAGTATTGTTTCATTGTATTTGAATAGTATCATAGACTCATCGACAGAAAGCTGCTTAGTACCATTGTAGACTTCTTCAAAGTTATGGTTCAAGCCATTAATGACTGGTCTGATTTTCAGCAAGCGATCGATACTATTTTTTTTGAACCAAGGTATTATCGTTGCAATGTAAATATCTCAGGATCATTTCAAACCTATTGCGGCTAATACTTTTGCTAACTATGGGTGTTGCCAAATCTTCGCTCATACTACAATAGTCTTTCCAACTTGGTAATCTGTGATATCCCATAAAAAAATTTATTCCTAAAAAGGGAAAAAATTCAGGTTTCTACAAATTGCGATTATGTTGAGTTGCATAAAGATTTAACTGAAAAATAATGTCCACTATGTTACCAATAAATGAAACGAAATAATCTGTTGGTGTTTTTAGGGAATCAAAAAAACCAGAAACAGGCCCTTCCATCATATAAAATTCTGGTATTGTTGCATCATGTTCTTTTATCTTCCATTGTCGATTAGGCCCAAAATTACTCTTACGACTAGTATTTGGCAAATCCGCGCTTAAAACTACTTCAGACCCAACTTCTTCATCAGCAGTAACACCGCTTTCAAGTATTTCATCATCACTATTTATCACCTGTTCTAAAAGCTTACTAAGATCCTCGTCTTCGGCCGAAAATACCTCGTCATCACTTTCTATATCAGTGTCTCCTCCATAGTCTTCTGGAATTTCTTCCAATATGGTCATAAAGTTATTATTATCTAAAAATTTACGACGAATGCCAGACATATTCCTCTAAAAAATCAAGGATATTCTCGAAGCTAGTAACTCAAATTATGTGCGTTAATTTACCAACGGTACTTACCAGTCCACGGCAAAAAAAAAAAACTATCACAAAGAGCTAAATAATTAGTAAACACAAACTACAAGGATTTGTATATGAAGGTGACTATGTATTTATCAATGTAAGAACTTGAACTGTACAATTTTTTAATTTTTTATAAAACTTTTAATAACTTGAAAATTCGCTCTACGAAAGCACCTGTAAACACTGCAACTGTTGGGGAGAAACTGAGCTTATGAACAATAAAAGTAAAAAAAGCTTACATTTATTATTCTAATTGGTAGAAAATATATCTGCCTAATACGTAGCGAATGAAAATAAGTAATGGTACTTGTAACTACCGTCCGGCGACAAAGGGTTATTCTGTAACTATTTGTCAACATCACGGCAAAACAATATGAAAAATAGGGCAATAATTGATCACTGCTAACAGAGCTTCTGACTATTTTCCAAAGTGTAAAAAATAATAAGAGGCTGTTAAAAGAAATTAAAATCCGAGGAAAAAGCGTATTCTGATGTCTTACTTATTATTTTGTCTTTTTATCTTGGACCAGCACTCAGGGGATGACCCCTACATATGTAGTGCATTGCGCCGGAACTAGAAAGGGGATAGTATTGAAGGGACACATGAAAGATGAGAAGAATTTTTTGTAGCTTTTTCAAACTTTTTATTTCGCCAGCTAATTTTTTTGCTATAGGACCGACGATGGAGGGTGCTGTTACCATGCTTTTAGTACATCATAGTGTCAGTCGTTGCCAATTATGTTCAGTGACCAGTGCTATGCCTTCATCATTGAAACAGGCTGGAAACAACTAACAAAACCATGCACTAATGCTGATCAGAAGAATTCAACAAAATATTTCATGACTCAGCGCAGGGTTGAACTCAGGACCCTCCGCTTCATAGTCTCGTGTTCTACTACTTCAGCCAACAGCACCCACTGGCGTGACGTTGACAAATAGTTACAAAATAAAGGGGAATAACTGAAATAAGTACAATTTTAACACAGCCGAATATATCAGTTATACAACCTTCGAATAATTCACTAAACACCGAAATCAGAAATTTATTTGGTTAAATTTATCTGCAAACAAAAAATCGATTGCCCACTCCTTTTAATTTCATCCTGAAGTATAAACTAGGTTTAATTCACAAAAACCCAAAATGAATACCTTTTTTTATCTATCAAACAAAATTAGATTTTCGAAATCTGGAATAGAATTTTTGATTTTTAATACTATTTTAATTCTTCCTGAAGTGTAAAATAGGTTTAATTCACAAAAAATAAAAAAAATTAGGAACATATGTATATGCTTGTTTTATGTACCGAACATCATTTCGATTGTCCAACCCTGGAATCGAATTTTTTATTTTCTTGGTTTTTAATACTAGTTTCATTCTTTCTGAAGTATAAAATATGTTTAAATCACTACAAAAATAAGATTACCAAATGATTTGGTTAGTTTTCTGTACAAAAAAAATTTCAAATGCAATCCTTCCAGAAGTATAAAGTAAGTTTAATTCACAAAAAAAAGAGAAACTAAATTAGGAACTTATATGATTACTTTTATGTAAGAAAAAAAATTTCCAACTCAGGAGTTTTTATGTAGTAAGTATTTTCACGAACATTTATATTGCTATATTAAATTGAATTAAGATTCATAGGCTAATTGTTCGAAATTTTGTTTTTAAATCTTAGAAAGACATGACAAATATTCCAAGGCACAAAGGAAAGTCAACATCAGTTTTATTCAACTTACACATCAGAGCAGAACAGCTGTTTTCGAAAGCCGCAACACTTTCATCATCAGTGCTCATGTGTATTGTGTTTGTCACCACTTATTAGGTGGCTTAGTTGAATGTCATAACAGTTCCTATTTACACAAATTTTATTGTGAAAAAGAATCCGAGAACTGTATCAACCTGATGCTAACATGTTATTATTTTAATACCCGTGCTACCGTTTGATTATTATCTTCATGTCCCATTTTTCAGAATTTTTTGTTCCATCATACCTAAATCAAACTTTTTTGGTTTGAATTTTGTACTTAAGTACATCGTGTTTGTCACCACTTATTAGGAGGGATTTTTTATTTTTTTTTATTTTTAATACCAATTTAATTCTTCCGAAAGTGTAAAATAGGTTTCACTCACTAGAAAAACAAAATTAGGAACTTATATGGTTACGAACCCTGGTATGTTGTGTTTTAATTTTGTTTTCTTTTGAACTTTTAATACAAATTTAGTTCTTTCTGAAGTGTGAAATAGGTTTAATTAACAAAAAAATAAAATAATAAAAAATGGGGTTTGCTAGTTAATTTTGTGCCCATAAAAAAGTATAAGCTTCTCAACTCGGAACCGTATTTTGATTTTTCTGAATTTTTCTCGCTTTAGCAAATGCATGAAAATACCATCAGTCCAAGAAAGAAGCCTCTAGCTCTTCTGGTGGCTTGGGAAACTCGATTTAACGTACAGACATGCGGCCAAACGGACATCGCTTATTCATCTTCCCTATTTATATAAACTTACATTTTTGTGAAGTGTATGAAAAAGCTTTCACATGGACTAACCTGCATAAATACATATGTACATAGGTCTTACTTAAAATATATAAGACTAAATATGTACTTTTTTAAATAAAATTATGACAACAAAGCCAAAAAAATTTGGTAAAGTAGAAGTACAAATATACACTACATAGTAATATTGATATATAACTGTGAACTATCACTAGTTCAGAGAAAAGGAAAACATTTTTTTTGAAAATTAAAATACATAAATGCATTTTATTTCTTAAAACACTTTTTAGTAAAAAGTACAGACAAATTTTGGTTCTTTACAGCTTCTTTTTTACTTTAGTGACATGAAGAAAATATAGTTAAAGAAAATTATTCAGGTCCTTTTCAAATTAAGTCACTGATATACGTGATTGTATAAGAAAACAAATCTAGTGTGTGAAATTTCATGAATTTACTTTTTGTATGTATACCACTGTCTTTCGATACATATGTAATTCAAGAATGAAATGAAAATATACATAGTATATGTATATATGTATATATATATATATATATATATATATATATATATATATATTTTATATGTATATACATATATATATATATATATATATATATATATATATATATATATATATTTTATATGTATATACATATATATATATATATATATATATATATTTTATATGTATATACATATATATATATATATATATATATATATTTTATATGTATATACATATATATATATATATATATATATATATATTTTTTATATGTATATACATATATATATATATATATATATATATATATATACATACATATACATATAGTCATATACACATATACTCGTATACAAATATATATACATATATTAAAATATGTATATATATATATATATATATATATATATATATATATATATATATATATATATATATATATATATATATATATATATATATATATAGTATATATATATATACATGTATATATATATATATATATATATATATATTTATATATACACGGGGTGTCTGGTAGTAGATTTATATTTTCAATCTTAAATAAAAAACGTAATAATTGACACAAAGTATTATTAAGAGCATTGAACGATAGAATGGAAATGCGGATTTTATTTTTTAAATAGTATGTCATCCAGATGTCTTCCGTCGAGATGAACACACTGTTCAAAACGGAGCCTTGTGCTCTGCACCACACACTGCAGTGAACTTGGTTTAATTGAGCTGATTTCTTGGCGTATATTTTTCTTTAAAGTAACAAGACATTGGGGATTGTCATTATAATCCCTCTCTTTCAGGTAGCCCCATAAAAAGAAAATCCATGGGAGTTAGATCGGGCGACCTCGGTGTCCATGCGATGTCCCCAAAGCGACTGATCAGTTTTTGAGGGAAATTTTTCCGAAGCTAATTCATCGAAGCTCTGGCTGTGTATGCAGTCACCCCATCCTGTTGAAACCACGTGTGTGAGTAGTACGATGGATGAGCTCGTATGTTCTTGAATACCAGTAACGGCAGGTTTGCTTGTTGACGTGGGCGTTTAAGTGAAAATGAGCCTCGTCGATCAAAAAATGGAATTTGCAGTGCGAAAACGCTCCAACATCGTTTCACAAAAATTTTTGAGTAAATCAAAGTCACTTTCGTTCAGTTCTTGAACGATTTGAATATTAAGAGAATGGAACTTCAGATCCTGGACTGGGTCCAGGCCGTTGAACTTTCATATCCGAAGCAGTTGCGCAGAATCTCTACACCCACGAACGAAGTAAATTTACACTCGGCCCATCACTTACCGAATTATGAACAAAATTGTCGACGAGCAATTACGTAACAATCACTACTCTTAAAAAATGTCTCCACAGCGAACGCGCGATGCTCACTCAACCACTGCGACATAGCGACTGACAAATCCGCAATCTCGATAATTCCAACGGTGCCACCCTCCCTCCGCACCATTTATTACTTTTTGAAATAATCGTATTTAAAAATATAAATTTGTTCCTAATTTTTTTTTTAAATAACAAAAATTAGGAACATATGTATATGTCTGTTTTATGTACCGAAAATAATTTCGATTGTCCAACCCTGGAATCGAATTTTTTATTTTCTTGCTTTAAAATCATGTGAAGTAAGGCCATGATGCCATTATTGCTCAATTGAATGGGAGATAAAGCCATAATGGCCTTATTTCCCAGTCATTGAGAGTTATGGGCATATCCAAAATTGCGCGAAATGAGAGATATAGCCATATTTTTTTTTGCGAATGTGAGATAAAGCCATATATTTTAGAATTTTTATGCATGGTGTAAACATTCTGTAAAAGGGAAAATCCTTAGTTATGATTGGAAAAATAACAACTAAGAATAAATATTTTAAATTAATTTATTGTTTAACAAAAATGTAAAAAAAAACAAAAAACCCAACAACAAAAACAAACAAAAAAAACAAAAAGTTCAATTGAAGCCACTGTTCGACATACTTAGAGGAGAAAATCCTTAAGCCCGGCCGAAGGCCGGCAATGCAGAAAATCTTTCCTCAGCGAAGCCACTGTTTGACATATATAAAGGAGCAAATTCTTTAAAACTGAAATGAGAGATAAAGCCATTTTCTAATATTGCTAATACAATACACATAAGCACTGGCGATGAAAGTGTTGCGGCTTTCGAAAACAGCTGTTCTGCTCTGCTCTGTAAGTTGTATAAAACTGATGCTGACTTGAGGGGGTGCTTTAAAATCATGTGAAATAAGGCCATGATGGCTTTATCTCCCATTCAAATTTTACAAAAAAAAAATGGCTTTATATCCCAATTGATTGAGAGATAAAGCCATCATGGCCTTATTTCACATGATTTTAAAGCACCCCCTCAAGTCAGCATCAGTTTTATACAACTTACACAGCAGAGCAGAACAGCTGTTTTCGAAAGCCGCAACACTTTCATCGCCAGTGCTTATGTGTATTGTGTTTGTCACCACTTATTAGGTGGCTTAGTTGAATGTGATAACAGTTCCTATTTACACAAATTTTATTGTGAAAAAGAATCCGAGAACTGTATCAACCTGATGTTAACATGTTATTGTTTTAATACCAGTGTTACCGTTTGATTATTTTCTTCATGTCCCATTTTTCTGAATTTTTTGTTCCATCATACCTAAGTCAAACTTTTTTGCTTTGAATTTTCTACTTAAGTACATACACCCACGAACGAATTAAATTTACACTTGGCCCATCACTTACCGAATTATGAACAAAATTGTCGACGAGCAATTACGTAAGAATCATTACTCTTAAAAAATGTCTCCACAGCGAACGCGCGATGCTCGCGACATCGCGACTGACAAATCCGCAATCTCGATAATTCCATCGGCGCCAGCCTCCCTCCGCACCATTTATTACTTTTTGAAATAATCGTATTTAAAAATATAAATTTGCCACCGGACACCCTATAAAGTAAATTTTTATTATGTGTAAACAAATTTTTTTTATAGGGCCATTTAGGAAGCAAAGGTGTGGTGAGAGTAAGGCAGGGGAAGACCAGAGAACATCTCAGCTTCGTCATAAAAGGTTAGGTTAGGTTAGGTTGAAGAAGAGGGGCATAAGCATCCCAATCCGTCATGGGTTACATTTAGGCCTCATAGGCCTGTTGTGCGCTCTATAATAAGGAGTTCCCATTCCACTGTAGGGAGCCTCCACCGATACCATGGAAACCTCTGAGTTAGAACCTAGTTTCTTCAATGTACTTCCTTAAGTCTTTCCAATTAAAGCCCCTAAGGAATTACATCCCCTGTATAATCTCCTGATTAAATGTTTGTCTTCTAATTTGACTAAAAGCTGGACAGTTGCACAAGTAGTGCTCCAGTGTCTCGTCCTCTTCCTGGCAGACCCTGCATGTTATATCGCCAACGATACCCATTCGTGCCAGGTGAGTCCTTAACTCTGTATGTCCTGTTATTAAATAAACCAACCTCCGTAGTGTTGGCCTACTCAATGTTAGGACCTCCTTTGTCCTGCTACCATCTGGGTCCCCCCATAGAATTCTAGTCACCCTACCTATGGTAGAGTGCTGCCAATCTCTTGTATGCAATTCTATAGCCCATCGCTTTAGTTCGTTCTTAAAAACCTGAAATGGCTTCGGACTATCTAGTGTGATGTTCGCCATTAATGCTCCCATCTTTGCTAGCCGATCTGCCTCAACATTTCCAGGTATCCCCTGATGTCCTGGAATCCATATTATCTCTATGCCCCCACATTGCGTGTATGAGTTAATCTCATCCTTGCACTGTAGTACACACCGAGATTGAACCACATGATTCCTTAGGGCCTCGATGGCCTTCCCACTATCCGTCAAAATAGGAATCGGTAGTCTGTTATCGATTTCCTTCAACCATTTTATCCCTTCCGTAATAGCCACGATCTCACTCTGAAATACCGTGCTATGATCCGGCAGGCGGAAGTATTTGCTAAAGTTACGACCCATGTCACAGAAACCTCCACCCGATCGGTCACCAATCCTCGACCCGTCCGTGTATAGGTTGGTTATGGGGTTCATTGTATCTGCATCCTCCCACTCCATACCTTCCGATATTATGGTGGTGCAGTGTGATTGTACATATCTAATAGGGATTCTATCGCACGTGAGCGTGCGAGCGTTGTTCCCGGGTAAGACGTGTACTATACTCTGGTGTTTGGTTGTGTGTTCCCTAGTCAGCCACTCACCCATTACCATCAATCTCGTAGCAGCCAGAGCTGTTTCGTATTTAACCTGTATATCAATAGGCAGTATTGATAGAATATTTTCCATCGCCTTAGTTGATGTGGTTCTCATCGCGCCACAGATGCCGATACAGCACTGTCTTTGTATCCTTTGAAGATGTTTGATATTCACCTTCCTCTCCAAGGACGTCCACCATACTAACGAGGCGTACGTCACAATTGGTCTTACCACACTCGTATAGAGTCAGTGTGCCATCTTTGGGCTCATTCCCCATTTGGCCCCAATTGCCCTTCTGCAATAGGTCCAGACTCTTTGGGTCTTGATCACCCTACTTTCTATATGGTCCTTCCAGGATAACCTCCAGTCGAGTATCACTCCTAGATATTTGACCTTTTTATTAATCTGTATCGTCCTATCTCTAAAAACCGGTGATTCCACATGTGCAATCTTCCGTTTCCTTGTAAACATACAAATTTCTGTCTTCTCTGGGTTGACATTGAGACCCCTTTGTTTAGCCCAGTTATAAGCTAAATTCAGGGCCTCTATTGCCCTTTCGCAAAGAACCCTAGGATTGTTTCCCCTTATCAGTATCGCTACATCGTCTGCATAGCAGACGGGAGCAAATCCTTTTTGGGATAATGTCTTCAGTAGGGTATTTATGGTCACCACCCACAGCAAGGGAGAAAGTATTCCCCCCTGTGGCGTTCCGCAACACACATTCCCCCCTACCCTTGTGTCGTTAACCTCGCAACTTATCTTCCTGTTCCTTAGCATATGACTGACCCATCCAGTCAATCTCTGGTCCAAGTCAAAGTTACCTAGCGAGTCAATAATGCTCGAGGTCCATACATTATTGAAAGCCCCCTCTATATCGATAAATACAGCCATGGTGTACATACCCAAATCGAAGGTTCTCTCTATATGATATACAACCTCTTGTAGGGCCGTCTCAACAGACCTTTGGAATGAAGGCAACTCTAGCCTCCCTCCATGCCAGGGGGGTGTATGCATTTGTAAGACAGATTGTGAAGATATTAGCCAACCTGTCCTCTATCAGGTCCATACTTCTCTGAAGAAGAGCCGGGAAAATGCCATCAGGGCCTTCTGCTTTATAGGGCGAATAGCTCTTCACCGCTCTACATACCATTCGAGTATCTATTGTTATCCTTGGATTGTCCATATTCCTCCGGGGGTGTACCGCTTCCGGACGGATCTCCTGCACCGTACGGAAGTGTGCCTCCATAAGAAATTCTAATAACTCCTCCATCGTCTCTACCCTCCTGCCCTCCGAGTCAACAAGTGTCTCAGGTTGAGTGTGGGTTTTCGACAGAAGTTTCTTTATTTTGGAAACCTCACTAACGCTGTCTACCTGTTCGCAGAAAAGCTTCCAGGATTCGCGTTTGGCATCCCTTATTTTTTTATTGTAAACGTTAAGTTTATCTTTATATTCTTCCCAGTGTATATCGAGTCCCTTCCTACGGGCCCTATTAAAGAGCCTTCTGGTTTCTCTCCTGAGATTCATAAGTTGACCCGTCATCCAGGTTTTTTCTTTTGGGTTTCGCCTATTTCTGAGTGGACAACTGTTCTCAAAGGATTCCCTAATATCAGTACCTAGTCTATCTATCTCTGAATCTATGCGCCCTACAGTATCTACTGGTGGTGGATAGTTCTCGAGTTTGTTTTGTAAACTAGACCTAAATCTTGACCAGTCCGTCTTGGCCCTATTCCTAAATGTTATGGGGTTAGGATCAGGATGGTCTAAAGTCATGAAAATATAGCGATGATCAGAGAAGGAATGTATTTCCGACACGTGCCAATTGCTTATTTCATCAATTAAGTTTTCTGAGCATATAGCGATGTCAATAACCTCTTCCCTAATTCTGTTAATGAAAGTTGGTTCATTCCCAGTATTTACTGTGAAGAGGTTATTTGCCACTAAATATTCAAATAACGCTACACCTCTATTGTTGCAATTAGTACTACCCTAAGAGAGATGATGCGAGTTGGCATCACAGCCTATTAAGATATTCCTACCTTTACTCCTGGCGGAAGATATAATGCGCCTCAAATCCGACGTTGGTGGAGGTGTCGGGGTATCCGATGGTAGATACACTGAAGCCATCAACATGTTTCGACTGCCATATACTAAAGTTGTGGCGTCTGATGATGATAATTCTGGGGAAAAAAGAAAGTTTAGCCCCTTATGGCATAGTATGCACGCCCTGGGTCTAGCCCCGGTCTTTGCATAATTACAGTCGTTCAAGCCAGAAACCTTGTTCTTAATTGTCCATGGTTCCTGTATGAACACTATGTGTATCTTACCTTTAGTTATTTGCTCCATCAGGGCTTGGGTCGCCGTCTTACTCCGATGGAGGTTTATCTGCAGCAGGAGCAGCATCTTTATGAGACGGCTTGTGTTGGGGCTTCTTGAGATACACTAATCTCCGATTCCCCTTTTTCTTTAGGCTCCGCCTTATCCTTTTTGGCTTTCTCAGTCGGGCCTACTGACCAGCCAATGGGAGTCTTCCCGACTTTGAAATATATGGCTGAGGTGGCAAAGAAGGCCTTCCCTTTTCGTTCTCCCAGGTAAGCCATGGACGCTTTGTCCAGACCCACCACGATCAAGGTGCCCTCCTCTGCCTCCTCACGGTGGAAGATTTCCCACTTGCTCGCATCGAGGCCTTTGTTCATAATTCGTCATAAAAACTTTGAAATTTAATTTTTACGGAATGTAGATTTGAATTATACAATTTCTTTTTTTTTTTAAATTAATGTATGAATTTCTATTTTAATAGTGAACCTTTTGTTTATGTAAATTGTATTACAGGATGATAATTTCCCAACAGGCTATAGGTTCAAATCTGCTAAATCAATTACTTGAACATAAATAACAAAGAAGCTTTAGTTATCAGCAGCCGATGGCTCTGGAAAAAAGCGAAAGAAATACATGGAATATTGGGAATATTAATTGTCAGGTTTGGGGAATTTCGTACTAACCAAAAATGTAATAACTTAATAATATGAATGTGATAACTTCTCATATTCAATTTTCGTTAAAATATTGGTTAAATAGTTGATATTTCTACTAACTAGCACCACTTGCAAAAGTGGAAAAATTGAACAAAGAACGCTGATGAGATGGCGTAGCGGCCTCGAAATCAGTACTGATCCGTTCTGCTGGTTTAATGACTATGAAAAATATTCTTAATATTCCACTCTCAAAAAAATTAATAAATAGAATGCAATCACGTTCATTTATTAAAAATAAAAATTACAGAAAAACAAGCAAAAGTGCTATATTCGGCTGGGCCGAATCTTAAACACCTTTCGCAGATGTATTTCTCCTTTCATTCTAAAACAGAAAATAGATCTTAATCACCAAAAAAACAGAATAAATACCTTATTTGGTTACTTGTACGACCAAAAAAATTTAGATTTTCCGACCATGGAATCAAGTTTTTAATTCTTTTGGTTGTTAATACTAATTGAATTTTCCCTGAAATATAAAATAAGCATATTTACTAAAAAAAACAAGTAAAAGTGTTATATTCGGCTCTGGCGAATCTTAAATACCCTTCACAGATGTAATTCTTCTTTCTTTCTTTCTTGCTGAAACAGAAAGTAAACCTACAAAATCATATTATCAGTTACTTTTATATTTAAGAAAACGTTTAAATTTTTTGGCTAGGAAGCTAAATGTTGGCTCTTTTTATTTCTAATACCTCTGAACGTCTTTCAAAAATATTAATTGTCTTTAATTTACAAACAAACAAAATCCGTTTCATGTACCCAAAAAAGTTTTAATTGTCCAACCGTGGAATCGTCTTTTAGATTTTTTTTGGTTTTTAATACCAATTTATTTCTTCCTGATATATAAAGGAGGTATAATTCATCATAAAAATGAAAAATAGCAAATTATATGGTTACTTTTATGAATCAGAAAATGACGATATTCCAACCCTGAAATTGGACTTTTAATATTTTTGGTTTTTAATACCAAGTTAACTCTTCCCGAAATATAAAAAAGATTTCATTCACAAAAAACCAAAATTAGGAACATAGTATATGGCTAGTTTTATGTACTAAAAATTTCGATTTTGCAACCCTGGAACCGAATTTTTAATTTTTAAAATTTTTAATACCAATTTAATATTTAGCGAAGTATAAAATAGGTATATTCACTAAAAAACAAAATATGGAATTTATGTAAGTACTTTAATGTACCAAAAAATTTCGATTTTCCAACCCTGGAACCGAATTTTTAATTTCGTAATACCAATTTAATTTTTCCTGAAGTATAAAATAGGTTTAATTCACTGAAAACACAAAATTTGGAACTTATGTTGGTACCAGAAATATTTCGATTTTCCAACTCTGGAATCGAATATTTCTTTTTTTACCAATGCAATTCTTAGTAAGTTGTAACGCAGTTTTACTTGAAAAAAAAAATTTTAATTTTTAACTTTTTGGTCACTTTCATGTACCATAAAATATTTCATTTGTCCAGCCCTGGAATCGAAATTTTGATTTTTTAAGATTTTAATACCAATTTTATTCTTCCTACATTATAAAATAATTTTAATTAGCAAAAACAACAACGTCAATTGCCTTTTTGGTTGCTTTTATGTGTACGCAAAATTTCAATTTCCCATCCCTGGAAGCAAAATTTAAATTTTTGTTTTCTTATTTTTACCAATGCTAGTCTTCATTAGTTATAAAGTCGTTTTATTTAAGAAAAACTTAAAATTTGCAATCATTTTGGTCACTTTCATATACGACAATATATTGCATGTACCAAAAAAACTTTCAATTTCCCAACTCTGGAATTTAAATTTCTCTTTTTTTGCTTTTTTATCAATGCTTTTTTATCATGAGGTATAAAGTAGTTTTATTGAAGTAAAATTTTAAATTTTTAACCACTTTGGTTACTTTTATGTATAAAAAATTTAAATTTCCCAACTCTGGAAGCGAAATTTGAATTAAAATTTTTTTTTTATCAATGCAAATCTTCATGAGGTATAAAGTGGTTTTATTTAAGAAAACCTCGAAATTTTTAACCATTTTGGTTATAACATGTACTACAAGTATTGCATGTACCATAAAAAAAAATCATTTTCCCAATTCTGGGAGCTAATTCTGACACTCGTGAACGGAATTGTTTTCGATTGAAGTATAATATCGATTGCTCTTAATTTTCTAATTCTGTCATTCGATTCTAAACGAATCGAAATGTTTCTTTAGTGTTGCAAAATAATTGTATATAAATACGTTTTATAACATTAAAAAATACTCAAAAAGGTAAACAAACAAAATTATTTAAACACAGATATAAATTAAAAAAGTTTTAAAATAAGTGTTTAAGAAAGATTAGTGTTACAATGAATTCTGAATTCTTTTTTTATTCATCATCCTCCGATAATGAAAATGTCAGTATCATTCGGAAAAGGATACGAGAAACTACCAATCCCTTAAATTTAGCAAATAATGAGTAAGTATAAACCCAGAGACACATAAGTATGTACGTACATATCTATATTGAATATAAATACGGATGTACGTACTTACATTCATATGTTTATCTTCCCAAAAGGTTTAAAAAGCGTTAATTTAACTTGTTTATGTTGAGCTGCAATACTGAACACAAGTTTTTGTTTTCAATGTACTAAGTTTTTCTTTTTTATTAAACTTTTGGTAAGAAATTTCAAATCTAATATCGAGTGCCATCATTAGGAATTTCGAAACATGTTACTCGATTACGAGTAATCGAATCCCAAAAGTTAAAAATATCGATCATTCGATAGAAAACTCACTCGTATACGTATTCCAGAATTAGCTAGAGTTGTACGGCTCCTGAATGAATTAATTCAATTGAATCATTCATTCAACTGAGCGAGGTGAATCTTTCACTTTACTGAGCGTTTTTAGCTCTTTTCTTTCACTTTCAGTTGTTTCACTGAGCGTTTTTAGCTCTTTTTCTTTCACTTCTTTCAGTTGATTCAGTTGTTTCTTTTTATTCAGTGATTCAATTGTTTCAGTTGCTTCATTGAATCTGTCTCTTTCAGTAGCTCTTTTCAATGCTTGTATGTCAAAATCTATATGAGAAAAAGAAATTTATTCACTCAGTGCAGATACACACATGGTGTAGTGCCTTGTATTATTAGAGTTGCCAGATGAAAACTTTTAAACAGCACTGCCATGAAACATACATATATCAGTACTTATTAACTTGGTGCATTATATATATATATATATATATATATATATATATATATATATATATATATATACACATACATATATATATACATATATATACATATATATATATATACATATATAAGTATATATATATATATATATATATAAGTATATATATATATATATATATATATATATATATACATATATATATATATACATATATATATATATATATATATATATATATATATACATATCCGGAAATTGCTTGCGTTGTGGGGAAGCTGGCCACAAGATTGCAACATGTTCCAACAGACCTTAGTACATGCTCTGTAGAAAGGGTGGAAATACTAATGGTGACCATGCCACCGGATGCGTAGTTTGCCCGTACTAAAAGAGGGCGCTACAAAAGCATAAGGGTTAAATAAACAGTACCTAATAATCAGGATGCGTATATTACAGCTAAATCTCAATCATTGCCAAGCAGCACAGGAGTTGCTTAGGCAAACCGCACGAGATTTAAAGCTAGACGTTGCTGTACTCAGCAAGCCATATAAGAAGATTGTATCTGCAAATTGGGTTACTGATGATACTGATGATACAGATTACCGGATCTTTGATATTGAGGGAAAGGTTATCAACGCAATGTGGGTACACGCGGGCCACTGTTTCCGGCATATGTTTGTACATCTGTTATGTTCCTCCTAGGTTTTCTATTGATGACTTTCGTGTTATTATAGACAACATAGTGATGGACGCTGCAGCCAGGAGTCCTGTTATAATAGCAGGGGATTTCAATGCGTGGGCTGTTGAATGGGGCTGCCCCTTGACAAATGCAAGGGGAAGGATACTATTAGAGGCCCTTTCTGCGCTGAATGTTTTGCTCGTGAACTCTGGACATGAGGAAACATTTAGAGGAGGAAATGGTAGATCAATTATTGATATTACGTTTGCCAGCGATACCAGCGAAACCGTGTAAACTGGAGAGTATCTGATGTTTATACTCACAGCGATCACAGTGCCATTATTATGGATGTGCAGGATGATATACGGCATGTGACTCCCCGTGCACAAAGTTTGTCGGGATGGAAAATGAATACCTTTGATAAGGATATTTTTGTCATCTGTATGGAATGTATAGAATTAAATGGTTCAGCTGAGGATATGGCAGAACAATTGGTATGGTTTACCATACACGCGGTCGTGCGATGCATCTATGTTGAGGCGGAAAAGATCCGGAAGGGAGCCACCGGTTTATTGGTGGAATAATGATATTGCCGGCTTGAGGGCGGAGTGTATACGTGCCAGAAGGCAGTATACAAGAACTCGAGGTAGGTTAGAGAATAGCGTATACCAACAGAATTACAGGAATAGGAGGAGGGCCCTAAAGGATGCAAGTCGTAGGAGCAAGCGGCAGGGTTTTCTTAATATCTGCGATGAGGTGGAATGATAATCCTTGGGGTCTCGTATATAAGCTGGACACCAAAAAACGTAAATGCCTGAGCCCGTTGCAACCGAGTGAGGGGCCAATCCTGGAGAAAATTGTAGACCATCTCTTTCCCCAGCAGGACGCACCACCTTGGGAGCACAACCCTCCAATTGGGACATTAAATTTTCCCCCGGTTACAATAGCTGAGATTGAGGACGTTGTCCCTAGGTTTAGAGACAAGAAGGCACCGGGCCTCGAATGTATTCCAAATATAGTATTAAAGGAGGCCGTCAGGCTTTGTCCCGAGCAGTTCTTAAGAATGGTGAATACATGCTTAAGTAAGGGAATTTTTCCAACAAGATGGAAGAGGCAGAAGTTGGTATTAATACCAAAAGCCAATAGACCCCTGGATGATCCCTCATCTTATCGGCCACTGTGTATGATAGATACATGTGGGAAGTTGCTAGAGGGTGTGATCTGGAGAAGACTTGGGAATTGCGTTGAGGACAGCCATGGTCTATCAGACCACCAATTTGGCTTCAGGACGGCGAGATCAACAGTGGATGCTATAAATATGGTAGTAGAAACTACTGCACGAACTATCTATAGCAGGAGTTGGAGGAATGGCACAAAGGAGTACTGTGTAGTTGTGACGCTGGATGTGAAGAACGCGTTCAACACAGCGAGCTGGGTGCATATTGTTGATGCTCTAACTCGATTGGACATCCCAGAATATCTGATAGGGATAGTGCAGGATTATTTCCGGACAAGGGAATTGATCTATAGTACAGATGTGGGTATAAGGAAACGTAGGATTAGTGGTGGTGTTCCCCAAGAATCGATACTTGGATCATTGTTGTGGAACGTAATGTATGATGGGGTACTAAGGTTGAGTTTACCTGAGAGAGTAAAGATCGTGGGATTCGCAGACGATATAGCGCTGGTGCGAGAAGCTAAGGAATTGCTGGAGGCAGAAACCATTGCAAATGCCAGCGTACAATTAGTAAAGTCCTGGATCACTGCAATGGGATTGACTCTAGCTGATCATAAAACCGAAGCGGTTTTGATTAGTAGTCGTAAGGCTAGGGAAACTATTACCCTCAATGTTGGCACCTGTTCCATAGAATCAAAGGCATTTCTGAAATATCTGGGCGTGATGATTGACACACGGCTATCTTTTCGCGACCACTTGCGATATATAGCATCCAAAGCATCAGAGACCTTTTTGGCGCTATCTCGGATTATGCCAAACACGAGAGGGCCAAAGTATCTTCAGAGGAGACTGCTCGCTGGAGTAGTAAGGAGCATTATCCTATATGCACACCCGGTATGGTCAGACTCACTTAGATATTCCACTTATGTGGGGCTGGTATCCCCTGTGTATAGGCTGGCTGCTTTAAGAGTATGTAGTGCATTTCGGACAGTGTCGGACGAAGCGGCTTTTATCATTGCAGGTATGATCCCTATCGATTTAGAAAACATGAATAGGGATAACTCTAACTTATGTATGTAAAAGTGCCAAGAACGGTGGTCAACCACTGAATAGGGAAGATGGACTTATACATTAATACCCGACATCAGATTATGGCTGACTAGGAAACATGGTGATCTGAACTATTACCTAACACAGTTTTTGTCTGGACATGGTTGCTTTAGGTCATATCTATTTCGTTTTAAGCACGACGACTCTCCGTTCAGTCCACATTGTGGTTGGAATGTGGTTGAGGATGCTGAGCATGTCGTCTTTGTCTGCTCACGATTCAGCAACTGGAGGTCGTATTTAGAGGAAGGTACGATCAGCCCGGAGAATATTATTCCGACCATGCTGGAATCCTTATTGAATTGGACCGGCGTGTGTAGTTTTGTACAGCTTGTAGGAAAGTTAGTACGTCTTAGGATTCGTTAGCAACTAACGATTAAATATGCGCATCAGTTCCGAACCTCCTTACCTAGGAACAAAGGAGTACGTAGGAATAATACTGATAATACTACCCACCCCGATGAAAAGCCAAAGCTGTCCCAGAGTGGTGCTAGTGAAGTTGTCGTGGGGCCACTATTGATAGTTGCTATCATTACGTCCAAATATATATATATATATATATATATATATATATATATATATATATATATATATATATATATATATATATATATATATATATATACATAAATTAACTGAGAAGAATCTCCAAAATACAACGTTAGATAGAAAATTTTACTTTATTCAAATAGTTTCGAAAGCAAAATATTTAAAAGTCACAAATCGGTTGTGGTAAGGCTGACTATCATTTAAATATTTATCCAGTAATTACTTATGTTCAATTAATGTTTACATATTAACGAAAAAATAAAAAGGCATAATTGGTTGTATTAGCTAGTCTGATTCTTTAATATTCTTTCATGACATTTTCATTTCATGAATTATGGCTGAGCCAAGGAATCAAGTGAGCTAAAGAATCAACTGAGCTAGTGAATGAAATGAATGAATTAATTCAGTAAAGTGAGCGGAGCGGAAAAGAGCGCTCACTCAAAAGAGCTGTTTTGTACAACTCTAGAATTAATTAGCCCCCTGAAAGCGAAATAAAATTTTTTTATCAGTGCAACTCTTCATGAGGTGTAAAGTAGTTTTATTGAAGAAAAATTTATCCAACCATAGATTCGAAATTTTGATATTTTTTCGAATTTTGATACCAATTTTGTTCTTCCTAAGTTCTAAAACAGTTTTAGCTAGCAAAAAAAAATTTTTTTTCTACCAATGCAAGTCTTAATGATGTATAAAGCGGTTTTATTTAAGAAAAGGTTAAAATTTTAAACCAGTTTAGTTAGAACATGTTCTACAAAATACTGCATGTGCAAAAAAAAAACTTTTACATTCCCATCCCTGGGAAAATATTTTTACTTTTTTAGTTTTTAATGGACCATTGAGGCTTCCCAAAGCATGAAATAGGTTTAATTTACAAACAATCAAAAAAATAATTGATTTTTGGTATTAATTTTGCGTCGAAAAATAGGTGTAAGCTTCCTAGCTCTGGAACCATACTTGGGATCTTTCAGTAGCACTCTATTTTAGTTCATTTCCAATGCAACGGTCCAAGAACGAAGTCTGTAGCTCTTCTAGGGGCTTGGGAAAACCGATTTCACGTACAGACGGACATCGCTCAATCGTCATCGCTATTCATAAGGATCCAGAATATATATACTTTATGGGGTCCTATATTGATATCGAAGAAATTACACACGGAATGACAAACCTATATATCACTTTTCTAGCACTTTTTTGTGAAGGGTATAAAAACGAAATAGTCAGTAATCAACAAAAAAAATGAAGATTTTAACCCAGGTGAAACTATTTACAAGAGGAATAATCAAATAAAAGGAAAAATAATCTAATAAAAGGGAATAATAATATACGAAAGAGAAACTGTAGCGAAAAATAATACAGTAACTGCCACTACTACTACGGGAAAAAAGATCCACAAATCACACATTAAGACTTAGAATGTTTTTTCTCTCTCAGAATAACTCTTCATTGGGTGCGAGCAGCGGTTAATACCTACGAGTACAATAATGAGCTCCTTGTAATTAAGACAGGAAATGGAGAAATGTTCAATGGATCGTTTAAAATAATTCATGTTATTAACATAAACGATTACGACCATATTTTGAACAACATTAAACCTACCGTACAGCACGAAATTAGGAAAAGGGGAACTCGAGCACCGCAATTAGAACACCAAATAGACAAACTACTGAACCGACTTAGCGTCCGACCCTTAAATAGGACTAGAAGATCAATCAAATGGATTGGATCCGCCTGGAAATGGCGGCAATCCAGATGCCACTGACTGGGACAACATAATTATGAAAACTAACGATTTAGCTGATAACAGCAACAAGCAAAACAATATTAATAGCCACCTACTAAAAACTACCAACAATATCTTAGAAAATTATAATAGGATAATTAATAAAACAGATATAGATGATACAACAAAATTCGAACAATGTCTCTTTAACAAGTTGCAATTATTGAAGGATGAGGTAGAGCAAATTATATTAGCAGTGCAATTAGCAAAGAAAGGAATTGTGCACTGCAACTTACTAGACAGGTCAGAAATATCCAGCATTGTAGCACGGATAGCAACACTTCCATTTCAGAATGAAATTCAAGCGATAGAATGTGCAGAGCCCATAATGGTGGTTAAAGACTCGCTCCTCTTGTATCTATGTACTGTCTATACCACAGACTGACAACACACTTTTTAATAGTATTTTAATAAGACCTACCTACGATAAACGAATTAGTATCGAATTAGAAAATAAGTCTCTTTGTAACCCAGGAAAACAAATTTGGTGTTGTGGGACCATGTTCTTCAATTGAGGGCATAAAAGTTTGTAAAGAGAGGAAATTGGAATCCAATCACTGTTTATCACAAATACTAAACTGAGAAAAAGCTTCATGCACCTATCAAAATCACGCAGTTGGAGAACTCATTCAACAAATTATGCGGGAAACCTAACTTACAGAAATATAACACAAAGTATAAACGGATCATAAATTTCAATGAAACAATATCGCTCAATGGAGTGAAATACACCAACTAGGAAACTATTTCTCACCAAATTTTACTTCCAGTACTACTAAATGATTTGACCAGTACCACTTATACAATGTAGAACAATTGGACACTTCAGAACATTGTTTCCATTAGTTCTGGTGTTGGAATATTATTAACAATCTGTGTAATTGCCTTTATTTGGTATATTTTTAAAAATACACTAGGAGAAGAATTCTGCAGTTCCCGATAACAGAATCAATTAAGATAAACTAACTATTAATTCGTTAGACGCAGATTCTTGAAAAGGGGGAAGTTAAGCCACTGTTAACCACAAGACAATTGCTGACTAGGCACCCTTAGTTCACTAACCTTATTTCGACTTCCACCTAAACCACAGTTTACCACCACGAGCCAACTAATTATTGCTGAACACATATTTTTGCATTTGTATTTTTGTTGTACCATATTGCAATTTGTTTATTGCAACGAATTATAGATATAATTATGCTCATTAATTATTCTTTAGAATTAAGGTAAACAATTATGTTAAATAATCATAATTTAATGTATAAAAGAATGTCAATGAAATAATTCATTTAGTTGATGTTGTGAAAAGAAACAAGTTAGTCGTATTTTATTTATTTTTTGGTTCTCTATAACAAGATAACCATAACTTGCATGTGTATTCTTGTATGGATGAATTGTTGCTACCAACGTGCTCCGCTTTTAATATTGATATTATTTTGAAAAACAAAAGTTTAGAAAAATTCGTATTTCTTTTATTAATAAACTGTTTTTATTAGAAAGTACTATTATTTCCTTTTTATAATAAATTGTGTTTCATCGAATAATGTTTACATAATGCATGGTCTAATTTTTAATGATTTTGTTTAACATCGAACGGCATGGTGTAAAATCTCTCCAAACGCCCATACACGAGTAAACCTCTTGATTCCGCATGAATACTGCATTCGTGTTTACAAGCCAAAGCTAAAATATTTTTTTAACTTATGTACATACATATAAAAATGATATACATATATTTTTTATTTCTCGGTTTACTGAAGTATACGGCAAGGAAAGGTTTATCCATACAAAAAAAAGGAATATACAGCAAAAAGTTTTATTGATTTTGTAGAAAAAGACTTTATTAAACAAACTAACGCTCAAATAGTTCCACCTGAAAACAATGACATGTGAGTACCATTACATAAATTTATTTTACATAAAAGTGTTACTTCTTTTTCTTTTAGCATTACCCTTCTGAGCAGTTATATTAATTCCATTGGGAGCAGTGTTCAGCTTTGGATATTATCAATTCTTTCTGTATTATTGGTAGTTGGTGTAGTGTATGTATCATTAAAAAGAATCACCCTAAAACATACTAGTAAAGCTAAGAAAGCAAAATAATGAAATGATAAGCAATGTAATTAAAGCTTAAGTAAATTAATTTAATGTATAGCTTATTACACATTTATGAAAAAATTAATAACAGAAAATAAAAAACTTAGGGTTTGAAATCAACATCCTACAAAGAATAAAATCGAAAGAAGAATTTGTTATCTGCAATGGCAAATATGAAACAAAAATGGAGAATTATGCACTTGTTGTCAGTGCTTAATATTGTTTGAGAGAGAATTCTACCTACAAATATTCAATTAAATTTTTTTAAAACGGGGTAAAACCAGTAACTTCTCGTTTATTTTTTTTTTTAATTTTCAATTTTCTTAGCGGGAAGTTAAGAAAATTTTAAATAAATGTATATACATATACGGGAATTGTTATTTCACACTAATTTTTTTATTTTAATCGTGCTGATTCTCTTTCATCAAATTACAACAAAAAAAAATTAAATTGGTTATTGACGGATTTTAGGTATTTTCTATGTGTATTTTACGGAGGCTAATGCTAATATTTACCCAACATTTACTAGAAACGCTATGAATTTTTAACAAATGTTAAATTATGTATGAATTTTTATTAGTTGAACTTTCTTATGTAAATTGTTAATTTTTTTCAACGGGCTTAAGTTCGAATCTGCATGACTGCAAATGATTTTTTATTATTTTATTAATAAATGAATTTGTTCAAATTCTATTTATTATTTTTTATATTAAGATTGGAATATTAAGAATATTTTTCAATAATCATCAAACCAGCAGAACGGATCAGTACTGATTTCGAGGCCGCTACGCCATCTCATCAGCGTTCTTTGTTCAATTTTTCCACTTTTGTAAGTGGTGCTAGTTAGTAGGAATATCAACTATTTAACCGATGTTATTAACGAAATATTTTAAAATTGACAACTAAATTCAATTACTTGAACATAAATAACAAAGAAGCTTTAGCTATCAGCAGCCAATGGCTATGGAAAAAGCGAAAGAGATACATGGAATATTGGGAATATTAATCGTCAGGGTTGGGGAATTTCGTACTAACCAAAAATGTAATAACTTAAAAATATGAATGTGGGAACTTCTCATATTCAATTTTCGTTAATAACATTGGTTAAATAGTTGAAGTGCGAAGAACGTATTTTCCACTCAAAGTCACACCACGGATGGAAAACATGATACAATTGTACTTTTTTGGCACAATTAAACTTTGTTGGTACCGTGGTACTACCACGACTAATTTGGTACAATTTAAATATCTCAATCAAAAGCTTACACCTAGTTCATAAAAACGTTTTATGCTTGAAATTTTTTGTTAATTTCTCAGTGAATCAGTTAATAAACATAAAATATTTCTGTGAATTATACGGTTACACAATCAAAGATTTTGTGTCAACTTTTTATTACATACAGTATTGCAGTCAGCACTACATGAAATTTTCGGATCGTTTCTTACTCCTCTGCTTGTTCTATATATTTATTTTGTCGTTTCTTTTTAAAAATAATTGTTCTTTCGAGAGAAAACGGTTCTTTAGACCCGAATCTTTCAAAATAGTGTCTCTTGTCTCATATTTCTGTGGAATTATGGCTCATTTAAGTAACGGACTTAAAATTATTTGCTATAATTTTTCGCAACAGGCTGCCTTTTATTTGATTCAAAAACAATCACGTTGAAAAAGGGTATAATAATTGATTTCCAAATACCGAAAAAGTTTTCAATCAATGTCTCGTTGCCTCAATTTTAAACTACCAGAAAATTTATTATCTTAAATTGTATGACTTTTTGAATAAAATTTTTACTACTGATTCCTAGATTTTTATGTATATAATATTTTTTGTTGTATACATACTTGTGTTGAGAAGTTTTTGAATTTCTATTTACAGAAATATAAAAAAATGGTCATGGTATGAAAAGTACATTTTATTTAGTTAATTGGTACAAAATCAAAATAGCTCTTTTCCATCCCTGAGTCACACGTATTCTTATTTTTTTTTTTTTATTTCAGGCCTAGATTAAAAAGCTGATTGTCATGCTTTCTTTTGCGAATGTTCTTTATTTTACAAATACTTTCATTATATACTACTTATGAGAAGCCTTAACTTCTCTAGTATTGAGTGACATTACTTATCACTCAATTAAGCTTCTATTAAGTTCCAAACACATAGACGACAGCAGACTTCACAACTTCACGGCTTCAAATGCTGCCAACTTCAAATGCTGCTATGAAGTCAGCTCATAATTATTTTGAAGACAGCAACAACATAAAAACAGGGATGCCGCATATATATTGTATAGTGAACAAAATTAAAGTTATTGACAAAAAATGTAATAATATCACGAAAAACTATATAAAAACACATAAATTTATTTCTATGTTGTATATTTGTAATGTTCTTTTATGTTTAATATTAAAAAACGTTGTTGTTCTTATTTTTCCAATTTATATACATAATGGCAACACTATATTTGTTTATTGCTGCCCGTCAAAATAGAAAATAGCCTAACTTGGCAGCAGCAGCAAATGCTGTTGTGCAGTCCTGCTGCTGTGCTGCCCTCAAAATAATCATTTTCATTTAAACACATGGATTTTATTTTTGACATATTGCTGCTTGCTGTCTGCTGTCGGCTATGTGTTTAGAGCTTTATAAAGATCTACTTGCTACTTAAAATTAGAATATTGTATCAGGCAGTCAGTTTGTTTTTGTTATTGCTTTTGTTTTATATTTAGAGCCAAAGATGAAATAAACTGTAAAGTTGCAAGTTCAGCAAAATAACTATTGTACGTTGAACTTATTAATGTATAAGCAGGCAATGACCATATTAACATCAAATCGCTTCTAGCAACAATTTTTAATTGCTAAAACCTGAAGCAATCGAATTCGGCACTGACCTATCACAACAAAATGAAACAATTTTTTTTATGTTGATAAAAAGGTATGGATATACTTCACCCTCGGCCTTTCAAAAAAATTTCACAATTTTCTGGTTGGTGCAAAATTTTGAAATTTTTATTATTTTGTTTTTTTTTGTTTGTTTTGTTTTTGTGTCTGCGTGATACAATATTTACATTTGATATATATGATACTTATATTAAAAACGAATGAATGAATTGTTATTAACAATTTTTTTTTAGTTTATAAATACATATATCTAAATACAATTTTATACTCTTCAAAAAAGAATTTGGAGGGTATATTCACTTTGTCATTCCGTTTATAACGCATCGAAATATCCATCTCAGACCCCATAAAGTATATATCCGTCCGTATGTGGAACACACGATTCAGTCCAAACGAGAAGAGCTAGAATCTTGAAATTTGGTATAAATATATTTTGAAGCTTAGAGCCGGTTAAGTTCGGAGATGAGCTAAATCGGGCAAGAGGGGAAAAAATTCCCCAAAGAAGAACTAAACCAACCCAGAAAAAACAACATCATTTTTAAAGTTTTTTGGTTATATTGTTAAGCAAATTATGTCAAATACGGTCCAACGCCTTAAACTTGGCGCCATTAAATAAAATAAAAATTATTTTTGTACCCCGCCCACTTTAGTAGGCGTTATTATATGCAAAAATAGCATAAACATTTAACAAATTGTTTTACTTAAGCCTACATTCCATAAAAAAACAAAATTTTAAGCATTAATGACGAATCTGAGACGAAACCTGGTACTAGTCTGCCCTAACCCCTCTTCCCCTTCACCCTCTAAATGACCCTACCAAAAAAATAAATAAATTTCGAATACAATTATCCCAAGCATTTAGTTTTAGAGTTTTTTGACTGCCGATTTCCGCCTTACCCCCTCCTCCCCTTTTGCCCCTTAAATGACCCTACCAAAAAAAAGAAAAATTTAATTTTGTATACAATTATCCCATGCACATATTTTTAGAGTTTTATGACTGCCTGTTTATGCCCTACCCCCTCCTCCCCCTTTGCCTCCTAAATGACCCTATAAAAAAATTAATTTTTTATATACGAGTAATTGTCTCAATCATTTATTTTTAGAGTTTTATGACTGCCTATTTCTGCCCTCCTCCCTCCCCCTTTGCCCCTGATTGACCCTATAAAAAAAATAAAAAATTTTATATTGTATGTAATTATCCCAAGCATTTACTTTTAGAGTTTAATGACAAAGGTGATATGTTTCCCCCACAGCCCTTGTCAGAGCCACCCCGCCTAAATACAGTTTTTATACCCTCCAAAGAGAATTGTAACGACAGATTCCACAAATAACTTTTTTAAAGTTCTCGGTTGTTTTATCATCTAAAATATATAGCAATTATATTATGGTGGTTTCTTATGGTATATGTAAGTATGCATGCAAATTAAAATTCTGTTATTTAATTTTATTAAAAAAAATTTATTTCATGTCAACCTTTTCAGTCAACACCTCAAACCAAACTTAAACTAATTTACAAAGAGTATCTCTTATATCTAAACAGCTTATTCTTCTTTCCAGCAAAAAGTATTATTTTATTTTTATTTTATTTGCTTGTTCGGCGAATATTTACAAATGCATCAAGCATTCATTCAGCAGGTGGAAACATTACACCGTTTATATTTGGTAGACATATCGTCAGCATAATTTGTGGGAAAGAATTTATATTTTATTTAAATAATCATAAATTCATATCTTAACTCCTCCCCCTGTAAAATCAATAGTCCCGATTGTTAATAAACTGGAAGGTCATTGACACTTCGAAATTGTCGTCCTGGGCTAACAGGAAGTGGTTCTTCAAGACCTGAAGCCTTTGGTTCTTCATTGATTATTTTTGACACATTGAAGTTAGTGTTAGGTCTTTTGCCTTTGAATCTGTAAATTGTGATAAGGAAACTGAAAATTAAAATTGCGGACAGGACTAAATTTAATGAAAACATTGTTTCCTTTTGTTGATATTGAGTCGATCTCGTCAATATTGTTGGTCTGGAGTTCCCTCATCGTTTCTAATGAAAGTACCTCTTGAGTTGGGGAGTTAACATTGGGAAGCTGTTATACAGCTGGAAGTGGGTTTAATGTTGTCAGTTCCTTTGAAATAAATGTTTTATTTTCTATTATGATTGTGTCGTTATGGAATTTTACTAAGTAAGTACCAGATAATTGATATGATTTGTTTCCTGATATTTCCAAAAATCCTTCGAACTGATTTAAAAATATCATACCTTGATAGAGTTCTTGTACTGAAGGTATGTGCTGGTTATTAATTACTACGCAATCATGCTTTTTGCTGTTCAGAAGTGGTGGTACACAATCTGTTTCGCTTATATCTAGTAAATTATTTTTATTACAAATAGATAACTCATTAACTTGGTTACAATTATTTTTAATTTCATAAACCTTATTCTAACATTTTACAATTTCTTCTGAATTAATTTTTAATATAGTTTGATATTTTTTTACCGGCTTAATAAGTATTTTTTCACAAGTGTCTTTCTATTGCTGGTAAATTTATAATATAAAGTATTGTTGAATCGTCTGTTGCTTTTCTAATGGTGGCGAACCCCAAATCCTCTTCCAAATTATCATATGGAAACTCTTCAGAGTCCAAAAATTTCCTTGCTTCAAAAATTTCCTTCTCAGAAAGTATGAATGAGTTTATTACTCCTACCTTTGCCCATTGCAAGGCGTATTCAATGTTCATCAATTCGTCCCTAATGATCTTGACCTTGTTCACAATAGTATCTTCCACTGTTTTCTGAACTTGTTCAATTGACTGTATCGTTTTCAAAATTTTATTGGTGGTATCAGTTAGTACATTAATTCTGTCGATAGAGTCTCTGTTTATAGTCCTCTGTCGTTCGTTGTTCCTAAGAAGACCATTCATTTTATTTACTACTATTTCATGATCTTCATGGTCCGGTGTTCCGGCTATTCATTTCCATATTGTTCCCAGGGCATCAATTGAACGTTTATTTCTCGGTTTCATTCTTTTCAGTTGATTTCTGATTTGAGTTATATCATAAAGAAGGAATGGTAAGTTAGTACTGTTCTGTGTCAATTTGTGTTGTATTTCGAGGTTCAAGTCGTTAGCTGTTCGTTCGTAATCAGTCAGGTTTAATACGAGAATAAGCTTAAAATTTCCATTTTGTAATCTAGTTTGTCCTAAATGGATCGAAATTAATTGTGAATTAGTGTAGTCCAGTATTTGGACCTCGGGCTGAGAAGCAGCACATAATGTAAGTATTATGACAGCAGTAAAAATCGTTTTCTGCAAAGGGAAAAATTTTGATTAAGTATTCAGGTCTTTATATTATTCATATGGATGATTCTGTTACGAGACTGGATTCTAACTTTGTTCCCTAGATCTTCCTGAACCTTTTGTTTTTTGAATCGAGGTAAGAGTTTATTACGCTGCCCAATTATTTTCTCATAGATAACATCCCCCGGTTGGTATGTCTTCACACCATTACGGTTGCTTCTTGCAAGCAGCTTCTCTTGTGCTTTCTTTAATACTTCATGCAAGTTATGCGAGACTTTATTGAGAAAAACGTCAGCTGGATTATTTCCTGTGACGGAATGAATGGTATGGTTGTACTGTTGAGCTGCCCTATAGAAAGACTCTGTATCGTCGATCAAGTGAAACTCTTCACTAAGGCATCTGGCGATTTCGATAAGGGTAGAATGGACCCTTTCAACCTGTCCATTTGTTGAACTATGGCGAGGTGTGCAATAATAAAGTTCTATTCTCAGTCGCTGCATTAGTGCTTTAAACTGAGGTGACGTAAATCCTGGTTCGTTGGTTGGTTGGTTGGTATACGTGGCTGCCCGCTACACGCAAGCATTCAAGTAGGATCTCTGAGATCCCGTTTTGAAAAACCACTCCACTCGTCAGTGACTACCTATGGAAGCCGTATCCTGATCTCGGATACGGATGGTTACTAGATCCAACCCGTCGCATTGAGGTATCTAATAAGGTCCCCCAGACCTGTACCTGATAACTCCGCGAGGTCGCCTATAATACTGTTGCCTAAGAATTTGTGTCTCGTGTTGTGCAAGGCCGGGCATTCGCAAAGGAAGTGATAAACTGTCTCTTCCTTGCTCTGATCCCGGCAGCTCCGACAGAATGCATTATGGTTGAGACCTAACCCGCCTGCATGTCTGCCTATTGCCCAGTGCCCTGTCACAACCGCTACGAGCCTTGAGATGTCCCTGCGATTCCTGTTGATCAATTGTGCTGTTCTATTGTCGTTATAACATGGCCACATGCTTCTAGCCACCCTGCACGTGTTCATCTTGCGCCACCTGTCCGCCGCATTTTGCCGGAAATGGCTCTGAATGGTGCTCTTTAGGGTGCCAAACGGCATGTCCACCGATACGGCAGTGGAGACGTCCTTATCAGATCCAGCCTTATCTAGCTCATCTGCCTGTTCGTTTCCAAAGAAATTGGTGTGTGCGGGTACCCAGATGAGGGTAGCGTCTATCTGACTTCCAGTCTGGATAGCAGCTCTTTGCATTGGGCTACCAGGGTAGACGGAGTAGTGAACGACCTGAGAGACAGGAGTGCCGCCTGGCTATCGACAAAGATACCGACTCTACCCTGAACACCCCTATCAATTAACAGCCTCGCCGCCTCCCTTATAGCCAGTATCTCAGCCTGAAATACGCTGGATTCATCTGGGAGACGGAGCGAGAGTCTTATTCCAAGGTCCCTCGAGAAGACCCCAGCGCCTACACCACAGATCATGCTTGATCCATCAGCATACACTCTGAAGTTGAATTCCCTTTCTAAGTTTCCCCTTTTCCACTCCCGCCTGGATGGTAAGAGGACTTTGAATGTAGTGTTAAAGTCTAAGTGAGGTACTATATAGTCGGTGGGCTTCCTCAGTGTCGGTGGTAGCCGGCCAAGGATTCCTGCGTGGCCATAGTTCCTTGACCTCCACCTCCCTGATGCCGCTAGTCTTGCCGCACTGCTTGAGGATGCCCGGAGTACATAAAGGTGAATCGGAATTAGGTTTAGTATAGCATTCAGCGCCTCTGAAGGACTAGTACGTAGAAAACCAGTAATCCCGATGGAAGCAGATCTCTGTATCCTGTATAGTTGATCTACTACATATTTTTTACTTGTGGCGGGCCACCATACTAACGACCCGTAAGTCAATATAGGGCGTACAATTGCTGTGTACATCCACTTAAGCATTATGGGTTTTAGGCCCCATCTGGAGCCAAACATTCTCCTGCAGAAGTAGTAGGCAACTGTTGCCTTTTTTACTCTATGATGTATATTTGGTTTCCATGATAGCTTCGTGTCCAGGATAACTCCTAGGTATTTTGCAGTGTCCGAAAGGGACAGTTCCAGATTATTCAGCCGAGGAAGTTTAAAGCTTTGGGTTTTGGTCTTTGTAGTAAATAGTACCAGTTCCGTTTTGCTAGGGTTTACTCCTAGACCGCATCCTGCAGCCCATCTACTGAGTGTACCCAAGGCGTTGGACATGATATCACTAATCACGTCCGTGAACATCCCTGATACCATTATTACTACATCGTCCGCGTAAGCCACAACTTTAACTCCTGCAGCATCTAATCTGAGAAGAATCGTGTTAACAACGAGAAGCCAGAGCAGCGGAGAAATCACCCCACCCTGTGGTGTTCCTCTACATGCCCATCTTGACATTTCGCTATTACCTAACGCTGCAGTGACATTTCTTGCCTTCAACATAGTAATGATCCAGTTGCTGATGTATTCCTCAACGTCTGCATCCCGGAGAGACTGTTGGATGGCTTCCACTGATACATTATTGAAAGCGCCTTCTATGTCTAGGAAGGAAGCCAAGGTATACTGCTTGTTTTCTAGGGATCTCTCCACGACTCCCACCACCTCATGCAGAGTTGTTTCCGTGGAGTGTCCCTTCAGGTAGGCATGCTGACTATCTGAGAGAATAAACGATCCTTCAAGTCGATGCCTAATATGGGTGTCTAGTAATCTTTCTAGCGTCTTAACTAAGAAAGATGAAAGGCTGATTGGTCTGAAGTCTTTTGGGTCCTCGTGACTCCTTTTTCCAATCTTGGGAATGAAAACCACTTTTACTTTCCTCCAGCTGGTCGGAACGTAGTTGAGTGTAAGACAGAGTTCAAAGAACCTAAAAAGCCAGGGAATGACAGAGCCCTTCGCACTCTGTAGCATCTTTGGAATGATGCCGTCAGGACCCGGCGATTTAAACGGTGCGAAGCTGTCAATAGCCCATGAGATTCTCTCTGGGGATATTAAATCTCTATTGACAGTGTGTTGATTCCCACTAATTGGGAGGATTCCTATGGCCGTGTCAGACAGCCTGGAAAGTGGGTGTTGAGAAGAATACTTAGGGATTCCGCAGAGGAATCTGTCCATGTCCCGGCTTTTAAGGAAGGTTGGACATGTGCGGTTCATGGTCAGAGCCCTACTAAGCCTTGCGGAATCCCTAGTTCTATCTATTGACTAACAGAAATTCCTCCATGAGTTTCTTTTGGCGACCTTTATAGCTTTATTATACGTTGCTAACTTGTTCCGGTAAGGCTGCCATGCTTTCTTCTCATAGCATAAATTGAAGGCCCTGCGTGCCTCCTTGCGTAACCTTGAGAGTGCCGAGCTCCACCACGGAGGGTAACTTTTCTTAATCTTTGCTAGGGGGCAGGATATTTCAAAGGCTTTCGTTATAGCCTTATTAAACGCCCCCACATTGTGTGCTTTTTGGCTATTAGACATGATCTGGGCTTACCATTTCCTTTAGCATATAGTACATTGTATGTGGACCTCGGGAACCCCTTGACCTCGGAGTTTGCTACCCATGGTTCCTGCACCATACAAATGTCGATGTTCTCTTCGACTGAGATAACAATTAGGTTATCTGTTGCACATTTCGAGTGCTTCAGATTTATCTGGGCGATTTTTAGAGCCATCGTGCTTATTCCTCAGCTAGCTGCATCCCTCCCAGGAGGTTGTTCGCAGCCTCGACAGCGTCGATCTCAGCTTTAGTTGGGCGGGACACCTTTACCTTAGCGTCCCTGACCCCGAAAAATAGCTTAGAGCCTGCTTTTTCTAGCGCTTCCGCTCCAGACTCCGTGATGGAGAGGATTAGGCAGGTGCCATTACTGCCATGATCCTCCGTGCGGATGACTGACCAGTCATCCATTGGAATGCTATGGTTCTGTAGCTTCAAACACTCTAGTATTTTGTTACCAACCTTTCCCAATTTTGGTAACCAAATCCTTGCCCGCGATCTCATCGGTATTTCCTCCGCAGGGATGAGTTTAAGGCTTAACCCATCCCAAGTCTCACTAATCTTAGCGATACTTTCGCAGAGGAAGTCCTTAGAAAACGCGTCCAAGCACTTGATCACCCTGTACCCCCGGTATATCTCACCGGAGTCGAAGCGAGGAGCCGGTTTGTCCTTATTGGAGAGGACGTAGTCCATTACGAGCTCAGCCAATTTGGATTCAATAGCTCCCCACTCCGTTGTTACAGGGAGAATCTTCCCATATTTGGAATTCGCCAAGGCCACAAGAAGGTTATCCTTAACTACCTCGTTATAGGGCCTTCGAGTGGACGACGAAGATGATGTTGAGGGAGAGGTTGTTTTCTGCACCTTTCTTTTTTTGCTTCCTGGCCGCCCTCTGTCTGAGAGCGGTTTCTTTTTGAACTTTTTCCTTCGGCTTTTTGCTGGGAAGCCGCTCTGGACGTGCCAGGTAGGGAATCCATAAACTTACGATATTCCTCTACCACGGCCTGGTATCTCACCTTATCCTCAGCATCATGTGGGTACGTGACTCCTTTCTCCGCATTTTTGGCGATCTTGTCAAGAATGAACGCGGCCTTGGAATATCTAGTTTTAAGGAGCTCTTTCTGGCTCCTTTTTTGGGGTTTCCCTTCTGCAGGTTATCGGCCTCGATTACCGGTGTTGGGGGCACTGTTTGAATTTGTTGTGCGGATAGCGGAGTACTCTGTCTTTTACCCTCACTATCCGAGAGGTCGACTACTGTCTCCTGGCTGGAGGCAAGAATGTCGTCCTCTGAAGAGATTTCTTCCCTTTTGTTTTGATTGTTTTTTGTTTTTTTTTTTATTTGAATTTTCCACATGTTGTTCCCACGAGTAGGCCAGTAAGGGGATGGACCATCTGCGCAGTGACGGCGTACGCAGACTAGACAAATTTTTATTACAACCGACCCGTGTCCTGGCGCCGGAGGGGAGCTGTTATCGACTAGTCTTCTTTTACCACTAACTTGACCTTACAAGTGGGGGAGGGAAGGGATGTTTGGGAGGAGGGAAGGGTGGATGAAGGATTATGGGAAATGGGAGGTGGAAGGGGGCGGTTATCCTTTGGTTATGAAGGCCTTTTTATCTTTTTACTTCACGACAGGCCCTAAACGTACGGGTGTATGTACAGCGCCTGGCCTGAAGTAAGAGACACAGCCTCCCCTTAAGCCACCACATCGCGACAAGATAGTTAACCAAGTGGTGGATCCTGGTTCGTTATCGAGAGTAATCTTTTTTGCATCAGAGAAATTCTGCAAAACTTCTAATACCTTTTCCACTAAATTAGTTTTGTCCTCTATAGACTTTATAATTAGAAACTTTGAATATGCATCAATGCAAGTTATAAATTTAAGGTTGTGAGCGTAAAAAATGTCAATGTTAAGGCACTCCCCCTCTTTGTTAGGAATTGGAGCCTCTCCGGTTTCCACTCTTTGCGGGTGTCTATTGTACTTGGTTTTGTTACAGATTTCGCAGTGTCTTATAAATTCCTTAAAGTGATTTAACATTTTGGGCCAGTAATATTCCTTATAAATTTGCTTTAATTTTCCTTAAAGTTCCTATGAGCGCGAATGTGTGTTTGCTGGATTATACACTCTTGGTCATCGCGACCAGGTACGTCAATAGGGAATATTTTCGTGAAAATAAATTTATTCGTAAAAACACCTTTAATGGTTTCTTTAAATTCTAAAAGATCTTCCAAGGTACAATGTATTGCGGTCACCAAATTTTGGTTGAAGAAATTCTAAAAGAATTGTTTTTAAATTTTCTCTAGTATCGTATTCAATTATATGTCTAGTTCTGCCAAAATTTACTATTGATTCATGTATCGTAAAGTTAGCCTTACTGAGAAGAATCTGTTGCTTAAATTCATTCAATGGCTTAGAGGACTCAGGTATATTAATTTCATCACTACTTTCCACTGAATGCTGAGTGCTATGTAATGATTCGCTATCCGAAATGTTATTTAGTAATTGCCTTGAAAGTGCGTCTGCTACCGCATTTTGTGTCCCTGGTTTGTACAAAATTTTTGGTACAAATTCCTCAATAAAAGCATGCCACCTTTTCATCTTGGCATTAGGATTTCTAGTTGATACACAAAATGTTAAGGGCTGGTGATCAGTATGGATCTCTAAGTCCGATACACCGTATAAATAGTTCCTAAGTATTTTTAGTGCCCACACTATAGCGTATAATTCTTTTTCATTCGTTGCGTAATTCCTTTCAGTGGAATTAAGGGTCTTTGATATGAATGTAATGGGTCTCCCGTTTTGGCTTAATACTGCTCCTATGGCAACGTTCGACGCGTCTGTTGTCAAAATAAACTTGCTA
Source organism: Linnaemya tessellans (assembly GCA_951800035.1). Lineage (NCBI taxonomy): Eukaryota > Metazoa > Arthropoda > Insecta > Diptera > Tachinidae > Linnaemya > Linnaemya tessellans. The sequence continues at coordinate 71,818,687 of OX637532.1, forward strand.
TTAAAATCAGGCTGCACCAATTCTACTTGGTCTATCAGCAATGCATTTACTTTATTGAAGGCTGCGATTGCTTCCTCGTTCAACTGGATGTCAGTTTTCTTTGACATGCTCTGTGATATCCTACCATTTTCTCCTGATAGGTAAACTGTTAATGGCTTGGTAACAGAGGCATAATTCTTTATAAATTTTCTATAATATCCGGACATTCCCAGGAAGCTTCTAAGTTGTCTCAAGGTAACCGTTAAGGGGTAATTTTGTATTGTTTCAATCTTCTTGGGGTCGGTTTTTATTACATTATATCCTACTATGTATCCTAAAAATTCAACTTCCTTTTTGTAAAATTCAGATTTTTCTAACGAAATCTTCATATTTGCCTCCTTAAGGGTTTCTATTATTTTAGTAAGGTGAATGGAATGCTCCTCTATTGAAGGGGAGAATACACTTATGTCATCGATATAAACGTGACAAAATTTACCAATATAATTCCTTAGAATATCGTCCATTGCAAACTGAAAAATGCCAGGAGCGTTCTTCAAGCCAAATGGCATCCTTAAGAATTCATATTTCCCGTTATTCACGGAAAATGCCGTTTTAATAATGTCTGACTCCTTCATTAATATCTGGTGGAAGCCAGCCTCTAAATCAATTGTGGAGAAGTACTTGGCCAGCAATGTTATTTTATTAAAGTTCAGAAACCTTTCACAATGCTCTCCACTTGACAAAGTTCCTTTCTCAAAATCTAGTACAATATTTGCCTTTTTCATAAAATTGTACCCAATCAAAATGTCGGCTTCGAGATTAGAAATCTCATAAAATCTTTCTCTTATTCCAAATAGTGTTGCTACGCTAAAATGATTAATAGTGGTCGACCCATTTATTGTTTTCACTCTTTTACTTATGACTAATTCTTGCCTATTTCTAAAAACGTTCGGGCTATAGTAGCTACTTGTAGCACCACTGTCAATTAATATTCTATACATTCGTCCGGATGTTCCTCTTTTTGTAATGTAGGGCAATCCGGTGTAAATTCTAAAAAAGAATTTTCGTTTAGGTTGTTTATCCGCTGTGCCTTATGTTGCGGTTGGTGGCTAACTTGACAACTTGGTGGAAGTTGTCACTTTACTGCCTGATGTGCAGGATTAAATGGTGTATGTTGTGGATAGTTGGTAAAGGGTCTTTGGAAATTGTAATGATTTCCGTTGGCTGGAAATGAAGGATTGTCGAGTGGTGTTTGTTGGGGGTAATTATTAAAGGGTCTTTGGAAATTGTAATGATTTCTGTTTCTTTGTGGAGGCCTATTGGTGACGTTAACTGATGTGTCAATGTCCATAGGTTCTGCTTTTGAGAAGCTGCCTGGTGATTGTTCCTTGTCTGCCTTGGTGGAAATCTCAGTGTGTTTTGATTCCTATGATTTTGATTTTCATGCCTTTTATCGAACTGATAGGCAAATGTTGCCCTAATTTGATTTGATTGAAGCTCTTGCGCTTTGGCAAGGGCATTCGGAAGATCACTAGCTGATAGTGAAAATAATATATTACCAAGCGGAGCATTTAGTCCTGTTATAAATACCCTTAAGGCATATTGCCTATTTTTCTTATTCAATTCCTTACAGACTGTGGCATTTGACCCGTGAGTCATGATTGTTTTATTAATTAAAAGGGTCAGTTTTTCATTTACTGCATTATAATAATCAATTATCGATAACGATCCCTGCCTCATGATGCTCATCTCTTGTTCTAACAAATTTATAGGTCTTTTACCGGCGTAAGCGAAGTCGAGGCGGCTTATAATTGCATCAATGTTTAGTACGGTACCATGATTGGTTAGGATGTTATTGGCCTCATCTGTGATTTTATTCCGAAGTATCGTTAATGCTGCAAAGTAACGTTTGCTGCCCCTAGTATATAGGGTCATTGCATTAGTGGCAGCTTCGCGCCAACTCACATAGGAAATATTTTTTCCATTATACATAGGAAGTGACTTAATCACATCCAAGCTTTCATCAGAAGTAATATTTTCCCTAATAACCTCTTGCTGATATTCAGTAACTGTGTCAGTTCTTGTGAAATTAGCTAGTGTCCTAGTCAGTTCGTCTATTCTAGTTTGTAATGGGCCTAATTGGGCATTTATTAATGACTCAATATGGTTTGCTGTGGCCATTGTTTCTTTCGAATTTAATCTTTCAAATGCTGTTGTCAAAATATCTATTTCCTCTTCTAGACTACGTCCGCCCACCAATTCTATTTCTTCTGGCAGTAAATCTAATTCTTCACTTATTCCTTCCAGATTGTATATTTTTATTAAATTTTTAATTCAACTTTTCCAAATTATTTCAATTCAACAATACTCGCAAAATATCACTAAAATAAATTAAATTATTCTAACTTACTTATAATATTAAATTATTGCTAGAATTCGCTGTATGGAATCTTCTCTTTTTTTGTTGTGTTGTTGTTTTCTTCTGTCGTTATTGCGGCTGATGTTGGGACCTTATTTTCCAGTTGTATGAATTTATGGAATACTTTATTTTTCACATCACAATTATTCGTCGATATTTTGTTGATTGACCCTTGAGGAACTATTCTTAATTGAATTGCTGTTCTTTTTGGTTGTTTGACTTTTGTTTGTTGAGGAATTATTCTTAGTTGAATTCCTGCAGTTCTTTTTGTTTGTTTGACCTTTGTTTTTTTGTTGAAGAATTATTCTTGTTGAATTCCTGCAGTTTATATTTTGTTTTAGATCGGTTTTCGTTTTTTGTTAATGAATGACACTAATTTACAATTAAGCTTAAACACTTCATCAGGAATTGTTTTTTAATATTTTTTTTATATTAAATGGTTCCTTTTAGATATATTTTTCTAAGTCACTTAAACAGTTATTTTTATATTGTTTTAAATTGGCTTTTTTGTTATCGTTCTTTTTTTTCTCCGTTCTTTGGCGGATACTTATTTCTTAGTTTTGTGGACCGAAACCGTTCCTTGCTTCTTTTCTCAGGATATGACTACGATTTGCGGTGCCACACGTTGGGCGCCAATTAAAATTCTGTTATTTAATTTTATTAAAAAAATTTATTTCATGTCAACCTTCTCAGTCAACACCTCAAACCAAACTTAAACTAATTTACAAAGAGTATCTCTTATATCTAAATAGCTTATTCTTCTTTCCAGCAAAAAGTATTATTTTATTTTATTTTATTTGCTTGTTTGGCGAATATTTACAAATGCATCAAGCATTCATTCAGCAGGTGGAAACATTACACCGTTTATATTTGGTAGACATATCGTCAGCATAATTTGTGGGAAAGAATTTATATTTTATTTAAATAATCATAAATTCATATCTTAACTTGCATGCAAATATGTACGCGTATACATGTATACGATGTGTAGGGGCAGACAATAGTTTAGCTTTCTACCGGCAATATATAAATAATACCTTACCAACCAAAGAAAAAATGAAATATTTTTTTTCTATGCCAGTCACTTGAGTCCAACACTAACGTCGAAAATTAGTTTGCTCTATGGCAATCATGTGTTGCTGTATGACGTGTTTCGTTAAGACCAACATCTCACGTGATCTTTATGAGTGAGAAAGAAATGTTCAACCAATCAGCAAGCTGCACGTGTATATTTTTTTCCAATACTTAATGTACTCTCGTTTAAACTTGGAGCGATGATGATCCATATTAAACATTTATTGAGTAAGAATCAAAGTACACAGATCTCATTAGGACGTAAAAGAAAAAAATAACAATCTGCTGGAGATACATAAATCAAATCACATTAGTGATTTAACATAAAGTGAAGAGCCAGGATTTTGTGGAGTTTCTACCCGTGGAAAAAATTGAGGACGCTTAGAGTTGGGCAGCCTTACATTTTATATATATCTCGAGTTGTACAGCCCGCTAAACTCATAAAAAAGAAAAGAAATAGAACAAAATAAAATAAAGAAACCCAAAAAACCCGATACCCGTCCAGTCAGCCCGGAACAAATCTGTCTTGGAGATTTTAATGGAAGCGACATTTTTCTCCTACATATAGACAGATCAAGATATTCCACGTGCTCGAAATCATCCAAGCTACAATTTGTCTGTCTCCTGCATACATGCTGTGCTGACGTACATACAGTAATACGACAGAAATAAGGTTTAAAACGCCAAAAATCTACACACGTATAATATTTCTTGATCCTCAATTTAATGAGTAAATGACTTTAAGGGCGCGCATTAATTAAATAATAAGTAATTACTAAAAACCTATAATTCCATGCTTTTAATAGAAATGTCCTATATAATATTCCTAACTTAAAACCATTCTTTTATAAATACCTATACCCTACATAACATTCATGCTATCTACTTACATATACATATATAAATTTTTCCTTTGGATAATCACTAAAAAAAAAGTAACAATCCAATTTTGTTTAAGTAATTTACTAGAAGAAAAAGTATAATTCTTTGGCTTACAAAAATCTAAGAGCAAAGAAGTCGTAAACAAACAAGTATTAATTAAATATAATGTTTAACTTTGAGAAATATGCACAATACCTTATGCACATATTTACATATTCATCAGCACGTTGGAGGCCTTCACACGTCGATGGAAAAATCACCAAAAAAAGTTTGTTTTCCATATTTATTTAATTATTTTGATCAAATTTTTAAGTGGTTACCTAGTAAAAAGTGCTTAAAAAAAATTAAAAAAAAAACAAGTAAAATCGCTATATTCGGCTGTGCCGAATCTTAAATACCCTTCACAGATGTAATTCTTTCCGTTTAAATATTTCGGCTAGGAAGTTAAATGTTTGGATTTTCTTATTTCTAATACTACTGAACGTCTTTCAAAAATATTAAATATGTTTAGTTTAAAAACAGAAAGTAAAAATCCATTTCATGTACCCCAAAAAGTTCTAATTGTCCAACCGTAGAATCGCCTTTTAGATTTTTTTGGTTTTTAATACCAATTTAACTCTTCCCGAACTATAGAAAAGATTTCATCCACAAAAAACCAAAATTAGGACACTATATGGTTAATTTTATGTACCAAAAAATTTCGATTTTCTAATTCTGGAACCGAATTTTTAATTTAAAAACTTTTAATACCGATTTAATTCTTAGCGAAGTATAAAATATGTTTAATTCACTGAAAAAAAATCATAATTTCGATTTTCCAACCCTGCACCCGAATTTTTAATACCAATTTAATTTTCCCTGAAGTATAAAATAGGTTTACTTCACAAAAAAACCAAATTTGGAATTTATGTGGGTACTTTTATGTACCAAAGAATTTAGATTTTTCAACCCTGGAAACGAATTTGTAATATATGTATTAATACTAATTTACTTTTTCCTGAAATATGAAATAGGTTTAATTCACTAAAAACACAAAATTTGGAATTTATGTGGGTACTTTTATGTACCAAAAATATTTCGATTTTCCAACTCTGGAAGCTAATTTTTATTTTCTTACCAATGCAATTCTTAGTGTAACATAGTTTTACTTGACAAAAAATTAAAATGTTTAAGCTTTTTGGTCACTTTCATGTACCATAAAATATCTCATTTGTCCAACCCTAGAGTCGAAATTTTTAAAATTTTAATACCAATTTTGTTCTTTCTGAATTAAAGAACAACAACGTCAATTGCCTTTTTGGTTACTTTTATGTAGAAAAAATATCCCAACCCTGGAAACGAAATTTAAATTTTTGTTCTGTTTTTTGTTTACCAATGAAACTTAATGAGGCATGAAATAGTTTTATTTAAGAAAAACTTAATATTTGTAACCATTTTGTCCACTTTCATGTACAACAAAATATTGCCGTTATCCAACTCTGGAATCTAAATTTAGATTTTTTTTAAATTTTGTATACCAATTTTGTTTTTTCTGATCTAAAAATAGTTTTAATTAGTAAAAAACAGACGTTAGTTGACTTTTTGGTTACTTTTATGTATAAAAATTATTTAAATTTCCCAGCCCTGGAAGCGAAATTTTATTTTTTTACCAATCCTAGTCTTAATTAGGTACAAAGTCGTTTTATTCAAGAAAAACTTAAAATTTGCAAACATTGTGGTCACTTTCATGTTCTACAATATATTGCATGTACCAAAAAAAAAAACGTTAAACTTCCCAACCCTGGAAGTGACATATTAATTTTTTTTTGTTTTTTACCAATGCAACTCATCATTAGGTGTAAAGTAGTGTTATTTAAGTAACATTTACAAATTTAAACTATTTTGTCCAACCCTGGATTCGAAATTTAGATTGTTTTTAAATCGTTGATACCAATTTTGTTCTTCCTAAAATATAAAATAGTTTTGGTCAGCAAAAAAAAAAACAACGTCAATTGCCTTTTTGGTTACGTTTACGTATAAACAAATTTTTAATTTCCCAACCCTGGAAGCGAAATTTTAATATTTTAAAATATTTTTAACAATGCAAATCTTCATGAGGTATAAAGTAGTTTTGTTTAAGAAAAACTAAAATTTTGACACCATTTTGGTTATTACATGTACTACAAAATATTGCATGTACCAAAAAAACTTTCATTTTCCCAACCCTGGGAACGAAATTTTAATTTTTTTGTTTTTTTTTATCAGTGCAACGCTTCTTGAGGTATAAAGTAGTTTTATTTACTAAATATTTAAAATTTTTGACCATTTTGGTCACTTTCATGTACCATAAAATATTGCACTTGTCCAACCCTGGATTCGAAATTTTGATTTTTTTTTAATTTTTGATACCAATTTTGTTCTTCCTAAACTATAAAAGTATAAAAGAGTTTTAGTGAGCAAAAAAAAACATCAGTTGCCTGTTTGATTACTTTCAAGTATAAAAAATTCAATTTCCCACCCCTGGAAGCAAAATTTTAATTTAAAATTTTTTTTTGGCCAATGCAAATCTTCATGACGTATACAGAGGTTTTGTTAAAGAAAAACTTAAAATTAAACAACATTTTTAGTTACTACATGTACTACAAAATACGGAATGGGTCGAAAAAAAAAATGTTTAATTTCCCATCCCTGGAAAAAAAATTTAATTTTTCAGTTTTTAATAGACCATTGAGGCTTCTCAAAGCCGAAATAGGTTTAATTTACAAACATTAAAAAAAATAATTGATTTTTGGTATAAATTTTGCGTCGAGAAATAGGTGTAAGCTTCCCAGCTCTGGAACCGTACTTCGGATCTTTCTGAATTTCAATACCACTCTATTTAAGTTATTTTCTAATCCAACGGTCCAAGAACGAAGTCTCTAGCTCTTCTGGGGGCTTAAAAACCCGATTTCACGTAAAGACAGACGGGCATCGCTCAATCGTCATCGCTATTCATAAGGATCCTGAATATATATACCTTATGGGGTCCTATATTGATATCGAAGAAATAACACACTGCATGACAAACCTATATATACCATTTCACTTTTTTGTGAAGGGTATACAAATAAATAAACAAAAAAAATCTAATTACGTATATTACTATGCATCCATAGTAATAATATATCCGTATCAATAACACACATGTAGTATTAATATACATACTGCTGTATTCACAAAAATTAATGCGTACTTCAAGTATGCTTTAAAGTAAAAATTTCATAGAGAATTTATTTTAAAGTGTTGATCAAGTCTACTTTATTTTTTTGTGAATACAGCAGTAATAAAAACCTAAACTTAAACTTAACTTACAAAATATTATAAAGCAGCCCCATACCCAAGTACTGCTGAGTTTGCGTCTGGTGTTCTATTTCTTTATAATTGTTTACTTTAGCAATGTGTGCAATATTGCTGATTGTACAACATAAGCGTGATAGACTTTAGGTTGTTCCTCTTTGGAAAAAATTAAAATAAAAAAAAGGAACATATCAGTTTTTCCTGCTAACCACAGATTTGCATTACTATTGTTTTTTTTTTCTCAATTCAATATATATATATATATATATATATATATATATATATATATATATATATATATAAATGAAATTTATTTGTTGGTGGTTAAGCAATGTCTATATGCATTTCATTGGTGCTTTACCAAATCGTCAGTAGACTTTAACCACAGTTTTGAAAAGTTAAAAACCTCTTATCTTATGCATATACTTCCGAAAACCATCTGAGAATATAGGCTTGCCTATGTTCTTGTTCTGTTGTTATTTTTGAAAATAGTTTGTAATTTACAAGTTGTGAATTCTCAGATGGTTTTCGGAAGTATATGCATAAGATAAGAGGTTTTTAACTTTTCAAAACTGTGGTTAAAGTCTACTGACGATTTGGTAAAGCACCAATGAAATGCATATAGACATTGCTTAACCACCAACAAATAAATTTCATTTATATATTAGTATTGTGACAACAATGTGTTGAATAAAAAAACTTCATATATATATATATATATATATATATATATATATATATATATATATATATATATATATTTGTTTTTATTGTTATATTAATCTCTTAATCATTTAAGCTCTAAACAGATAGACGACAGCAGACAGCAAGCAGCAATATGTCAAAAATAAAATCCATGTGTTTAAATGAAAATGATTATTTTGAGGGCAGCACAGCAGCAGGACTGCACAACGGCATTTGCTGCTGCTGCCAACTTAGGCTATTTTCTATTATATATATAAATTGGAAAAATAAGAACAACGTTTTTTTAATATTAAACATAAAAGAACATTACAAGTATACAATATAGAAATATATTTATGTGTTTTTATAGTTTTTCGTGATATTATGACATGTTTTATTAATAACTTTTAATTTTGTTCATTATAAAATATATAGACGGCATCCCTGTTGTTATGTTGTTGCTGTCTTAAAAATAATTATGAAGCTGACTTCATAGCTGCATTTGAAGTTGGCAGCATTTGAAGCCGTGAAGTTGTGAAGTCTGCTGTCGTCTATGTGTTTAGAGCTTTAGAGTTAAGACCTTAAGAGTTTCTTTTCCTCTCAAAGTTCTGGTAATATACATATGTATGTAGGTATGTATGTATGTAATTTTATCGGTGCATTGACTACATGCATATGTGCATCAGTATGTTTTGAATTTTATTTACTGGAAATATATGTACATATGTATGTATGTATATATAAATCATTTATTTTTCAATTCTGCGTTGATACATACCTAGATACATATGTATATATCCTATGGTTAGTACCTACATGTACATCTATATAAGTAACATATATATATATATATATATATATATATATATATATATGTATATATATGGGTGGTGTAGGGGGTGTTTGATACCAAGCAACGGGCCTGATCGGCTTCCACATGGTGAACCCCAGTACCAATCTTGGTCATCACTCGCCTCAAGTGTCATCACCACACATACCTGCTCGTGGTGCCACCTGCATAGCTCTCTTCAACATTCGTTGAAGGAGTGAACCAACATGTGCCGCGAGTTCTTCCATGAACTTTAAAAAATGGAACAGAGCAGAGGGCTAGTAACCCCTCTCTGTAAATTAATTAATTACTATGGAAAAAGAAATTAATAGAAAAAATGGACCCCCTTATGTTGACGACAACGGCAAACGTTTTAAGGACCATGATTTACGGATCTGCACTTGGAATGTCCGTACGCTTTTTAGAGCAGGTGCAACGATCCAATTGGCGGAAGAACTAAACAAATATAAGTCGGATATTACTGCCATCCAAGAGGTGCGATGGAACGGGCATGGTGCCACCACAACTGAGAAGGGTGACATATACTACAGTTGTCATGCAACTAGGCATGAGTTAGGGTGTGGCTTCTTTGTAAGCAGGAGAATGCGGCATCTGGTCTCCCAGTTCACTCCGGTAAGTGAGCGAATCGCAACAATCCGGCTCAAGGCGAAGTATTTTTATATAAGTCTCATATGTGCCCATGCCCCGACGGAGGAAAAAGATGACGACATCAAGGATGACTTCTATGATAGCCTAGACGATGTATACGATCGATGCCCCAGACATGACGTTAAAATAATTGTAGGCGATTTTAACGCAAAGATAGGAAGGGAGAGCATCTTTGATCCTACAGTCGGAAAGTTCAGCCTACATGAACATACGACCGATAACGGCATGAGACAGATTTCCTTCGCCGCGGCACGAAACATGACAATTAGTAGCACCAGGTTTCAACATCGCGATATCCACAAGGCGACTTGGACATCACCAGATCGAACAACAACAAATCAAATCAATCACATTGTTGTGGATGGGCGACATTCATCAAGTGTGTTGGATGTGCGGACGATCCGTGGAGCAAATATCGACTCGGATCACTACCTTGTCGCAGCCAAAGTACGAACGCGATTAAGCGTTATACGTAACACACAATCCATAGCAAGAAAAAAGATAGATGTTGCAAAGCTGCGAACACAACACAACGCCAACGCCTACCCCACTCTTCTGTACCCAGCTGCTTCAGGAGAGCAATCCCTGTCCCGATATACGGACACATTGGCAACATATTTCCAACTCCTTGGAAAATGCTGCAAAAGCTGTACTTGGGTACCAAAAGCCTCCCCCAAAAAACCGATTGTATGATGAAGAGTGCCGAAAAGCGACTGCAGAGAAAAATGCTGCGTACAAAAAAACCCTGCAGACACCAGCAACGCGAGGAGAAACGACTTTTCCGAAGTAAGAAAAGGGAATTGGAAAAGCGTGAGTGTGAGGAAATCGAGATGTACAGGAATAGAGGCGATACCAGGAAATTCTATCAGCGAATAAAACACCAAACTGAGGGATACGGTATAGGTATCTCCTCCTGCAAAGACCAACAAGGAAACCTGGTAACAGATAGAGAAAGTGTGCTGAGAATCTGGAAGGAACACTTCTGCAGATTGTTGGTATCAGGTGATAGCGGCGATGAAGATACCCCCATTCCAATCATTGATGATGGTGTAGAGTGCACACCCCCAGCCAAGAAGAACTGAAAACTGCAATAGACCGGTTAAAAAATAACAAAGCAGCAGGAGCTGATGGATTATCGGCAGAGTTGTTTAAGACCGGAGGCGATGAGTTGGTAAGGAGCATCAACTCATATCCAAAATTTGGCTGGAAGAACGCATGCCCGAAGATTGGAAGCTCAGTGTGCTATGTCCCGTTCATAAGAAAGGAGATAAAACCATCTGCTCCAACTATAGAGGAATAAGTCTTTTGCCCATCGCATACAAAATACTGTCAAACGTACTGTGTGAAAAATTAAAAACTAAGGTTAACGAAATAATCGGCCCTTACCAATGTGGCTTTAGACCTGGTAAATCCACCAATGACCAGATTTTCACACTACGTCAAATCTTGGAGAAAACCCACGAAAAACAGATCGACAGCTACCACCTATTCGTCGACTACAAAGCCGCTTCTGACAGTCCTATACGTGCAAAGGTATTTAATGCCATGTCTGAATTCGGCATACCTGCAAAACTCATCAGACTATGTAGGATGACCTTGACTGATACAAAATCATCAGTGAAAATAGGAAAGGATCTTTCCGAGCCGTTTTTTACCAAACGCGGCTTCACACAAGGCGAAAGCCTGTCATGCGACCCTTTCAATATTCTATTGGAGAAAGTCGTACGTGACGCAGCAGTGAATAGAAACGGAACTTTGTTTACCAAAAGCCATATGCTGCTCGCATTTGCTGATTATATTGACATCATGGGGCGAACACTGCGAGATGTCACTGCTGCCTTTGCTAATATAGAGAAGGAATCAGCAAAAATGGGTTTGGCAGTAAATGAAGATAAAACTAAGTTGATGGTTTCAACGAACAGAGAATCCACTAGATTAGGACAATCTGTGAAAGTTGATAACTACAACTTCGAGGTAGTAGATGAATTTGTATACCTCGGTACCGCCATAAACAAAACTAATAACATCAGTTTGGAAATAAAGCGAAGAATTATACTTGCTAATAGATGTTACTTTGGGCTAAGCAAGCAATTTAAAAATAGGGCCCTCTCTCGACAGACAAAGCTTAGAATGTACAAGACGCTCATCGTGCCAGTATTATTATATGGAGCAGAAACTTGGGTACTTACTCAAGGAGATAAGCTATGCTAGCAGTGTTCGAGAGAAAAATTCTTCGCAAAATATATGGACCAATATGTGTAAGTGGAGAATATCGGTATCGTACGAACCAAGAGCTGTATGAGCTATACGCCGACGTTGACGTAGTACAACGGATAAAAATCCAAAGACTACGCTGGCTTGGACACGTTAAGCGTATGAATGGCGATGCTCCAGCAAGAAAAATATTTGAATATGATCCCGAAGGAACACGAAAAAGGGGACGACCGAAACTCCGTTGGAAAGACCAAGTCCAAGAAAACCTTTCCAAACTAAATATCAGAAATTGGAGAAGAAGCGCAGAAGATCGAGGCGCTTGGAAAAAAAATTATTTGTTCGGCCAATGACCCACAAGGGTTGTCGAAAAAGGCCATTTAAGTAAGTAAGTATATATATATATATATATATATATATATATACATATATATATATATATATATATATATATATATATATGTATATATATAAATTTTGTTTTATAGTTGAAATATCATAATTAACCCATTAAAGGCTGGGTGAACCAGGATAGTAATCTGTTGTTTTTATCTTATACGATATTTTTTTGCTGTAAATAAATGTCGAATTCATGTGATGATGAAGTAGTTTCTTTTTACTTAAAACTTCGTGGTTGGATGAAAAAGTGAGTGTGTTAGGGGTTTTCTAGTCAAATGCAGGCCTAAGAGAAAACCATAGGTAGGGAGGGTTATGAGGTCACGAACGCTACATTTCGTTCCTTAAGGTCTGTGCAAGGAGAAATCGACTTTCTTTTCCAAGGGGCTTATTTAAGCACACGTGAATTTTCTTTTATTGTGTATAGTCTTTTGAAAAACAAGGAAAAAAACAAGAACCCCGCCCGTCACCCGAACTAGCTAGCTTTACCAGCACGTGTGCTAGGTTTTTTTTCAACCGGGGAAATTTATTTATATAGTTTTTTTTTTCTTATATGGGAAAAAAACTATGTACGTACATATATGTATGTTTATCTGAAAAGATAAATTCATCTGAATGGTGTTGACATATGTGTACCCCCTATCTACCATCCATCCATCACCCCATTTCTATCAACTTGAAATAGTCAGACAAATGACCGTTACAAAAGAATGGCGCCCAACGTGGGGCCCGAAATAACTGCATGACATTTATTCTATTATTTTTATTAGCCCCTTTTGAATACGCAGATTTTTTTTGGGCTTTTAAACATTACCATCATTTTCATTATTATATATACATATAGGGAAAAGTAAGAACAATTTTAAGACTAAAATTTGTAATATTCTTTTTGGCATTTGTGTTTGTTTCATTGGAATCAGGATCAAGGGAAAAGACAGCATTCACTGTACCGGGTCGTCCACTGTATCAGTTCGTTACTATGCCCTTTGGGTTGTGCAACGCACTACAGACGATGTCTTATGGATAAGGTCATTCCAGCAAATATTAGAAATAAGGTATTTGTATATTTGGACGATTTACTGCTGATAACAGAGACTTTCGACGAGTACCTCTCAGTACTTCATGAAGTATCGTTTCATTTAAGGAAGGCAAATCTAACCATTAACATAGAGAAAGGCAAGTTTGTTCTGAAGCATGTTAAATAGTTGGGACATTTGATAGGTCATGGTACAAACAGGACAGACCCAGATAAGGTGCAAGCCATACGGGACTACCCACTTCCAAAGTCCGTACGTCAATTGGGACGATTTTTGGGAATCTGCGGCTGGTACAGACGGT
>OX637532.1:71837482-71939982 GCA_951800035.1 Linnaemya tessellans
GCCGAATCATTAGACCTAAACGATATAAAAGAAATAGCAGAACATAAACTATAGGTAGTACCAATTATTAACATATTAGAATATTCCGACATCTATATAGCAAGAACCGATGATTCTATTATTACCATATATAAGTACCCCGTTATAAATAATTATTGTAAATTGTTCAAATTTACACCACTCAGCATTGAACATGGCAAGGTTTCCACCGACAAAGAAATTGCTCTGTGTAACAATATTTATACTAGAGTAAGTAAATGTAAAAATTATTTAAGCAAAAACATGTGCAAAATAAACAACACAAATAACGGCTGTATCAAACCTTTATTAGAAAATAGGAGAGCGAAATGCACAGTACTACAGGAATACAATTACCCACTACTAGAAATAGACGAAGGAGTCATCCTCTTAGATGGTACAAACACAGTTGACAACAAACTCATTACAGGAACCGTATTAGTAAAATTTACATACAAAGTAGAGATAATAAATATTACGTACACAAACATGCATGATAAAATAGTAGAAGCCATACACAACAAACATGATGAAGATCTAGAGATCATAGAAATAATAACATCCTCTTCAGAACTTGCATTTAACAACATAGATTCTTTAAAGAAATTTATAATACCAATAGAAAAGCATCCTATCAGGTATTTTCTATATACAACATTAACAATTATTTGCATAATATTATCTGTTTATATTATCCTAAAAATAACAAAATACTATATAAAACTCAGAGAAATAAGAACAAAAGAAAATTTTCTAGTCTTATATAACAACGAACTAGAAAAGACCAGACAAGTAGTAAACCCTAATCAGGTATAAATCGAGACGATTCATTTTAGGTGAGGGGAGAATTACGAATCGGGACGATTCATTTTAAGCAGGGGGAGAGTTAAGGTCGACCCAAGCACAGGTATACGTAAACACGTTTAATCATAAATAAAAATTCTGTAAACACCCTTAACCATATGTAATAAAGATATCTATTGTAAGAATGGAAATACCGTAAACACCCTTAACCATAAGTAATAAAGATCATAAACAAATCATAAATATATCTATTGTAAGAACAAAGAAATACACAAAGAAATATCAATTAGTTCTAGATAAACAAGAACAAGGACACAAATGTTTATAACTCTATGTAAGAACAAAGACTCATAAAAATATATCATCCTTATGATAACAAAATATACCTAACATAGAAGTAAGACTCATATCATCCCTTATTTACCTACACGAACGAAGAGTATAAATAGACTGTAAATCAGGGAAAGGCAAATGCAGGGCGCGGCGCCTTTTCATTTACTCTTCTTTTACGTACGTGTGTACACGCATTGTAGAGCTGTAAACAACTTTAATCAGTCTAGTTTCAGCATTCAAACAGGCAGGTTGTGTTTATCGCATACTTTAAGAATCAGCGTTGCCAGAAAGCAATGTGAGTCCGATCACAGTTGAGAAATCTTTATGAAAAAAATGTTTGCTGATTCTAGTACAGGGAAAGGCAAATGCTTTGGCGAAAAGTATGAAGAGATGCGGAAAATTATGAATGACATTCCCTTATGACCACCTGGTGTTTTGTTAACAATTTGAACCACAATTCATTGTGTTCATTACACTCAAACTTTTTGCAAATAATGCCTGTTGGTGAATAATGCAATGAAAAATATATATGTACGTATGTGTATTTGCATTACTCTTTGTCAAATGTCCTACAGAACCTTCTTATTTACACACCATCACTGCATACAGAGCCACAAACATCATTTTGCCCCAATGCCATGCCGATACTAATTTTCTAATATATTGCAAATACCCATAATAAAATTAAGTTAGTTTTTGGAGATTTTAAAGTTTTAATTGGGGAGAAGTGAAGAAAGTTGATTGGCAATACCGATTCGTGGTGAGAGCGCAGAGAGTAATAAGTAATACAATGGCAAAATGTAATAGTATAGGTTGCCTTTCCCTACTGTAAATATTCTCGTTCACCAGTTCATAAGAAAGCTCAGACTATAACTATACTTAGTAAACTAGATTCATAAGTTCACAAAAAAGTAATAGTTTTATATTTAAAAAAAGAACACTTCAAGATACAGTTAGTATCTTGAAGTTATCTATTTTTAAAACCAAAAGAAATAAAATTCTTAACTCTGGTGTAAAAATCAAATGTGATAATAATGAAATAAGTATATTTTCTATTTATTTTCCTCCTAGACATAGTGTAACATGTTCAGAGTATGAAGATTTTTTAAAGCAACTTGGTGCAAAATTTATCGTTGGAGGCGAACAACTACCAATGATCCCATACGGACTAAACAATATCCAGGGAATATGAATGATAAAGAATTCGTTAATAACGAAATAAACAAATTATTAAAGGATGGAATAATTCGTAAAAGTTATAGCCCTTATAATTCACCGATGCTCACAGTGCACAAAAAAGGCACGGATGAAAACGGTAACTCAAAGAGACGTATGGTCATAGACTACAGAAAATTAAATGAACATACCATTACTGATAGGCATATTATCCCTGATATTACTACGACATTTCAAAATTTAGGAGGAGCAAAATTCTTTACTACACTGGATCTTGAATCCGGATTTCATCAAATAAAAATCAAAGAAAGCGATTGTGAAAAAACAGCTTTCTGCGTAAATGGAGGCAAATATGAGTTTGTTCGTATGCCTTTCGGGCTAAAAAACGCCCCCTCTATATTTCAACGTTGTGTGGACGATATTCTACGCGACTATATAGGCAAGTTTGTATATGTTTACATAGATGATGTACTCATATATTCCTCCTCACCTACGGAACACTTGAAACATATTGATACTGTTTTTGATGCATTAAATAAGGCTACATTGAAAGTTTCAAACAAAAAATCTAAATTCTTTATGTCGGAGGTCGAATACCTAGGACATATAATAAAACACAATAGAATTACCACAGACCCAGAAAAAATCAGAGTAATTGAAAATTTCCCTACACCTAAAACCCTTAAGGATTTGAGAGGATTTTTAGGATTAACAGGATACTATCGAAGGTTTGTAAAAGACTACGCTCAGATTGCAAAGCCTTTAACCATACACCTAAAAGGTGAAAACGCACACATAGGTAAGAATAAAAGCGCAAATAAAGAAATTATATTAGACCAACCAGCCATAGCAGCTGTAGAAATATTGAAGTTAAAACTAAAAGAGCAGGTGGAATTATTCCAACCTGACTTTAAAAAACCATTTGAACTAACAACGGATGCCTCCAACATAGCTATTGGAGCCGTGTTAAGTCAAAATAAGAATCCTATTTATTTTTTATCAAGAACTCTTAGTGCAACAGAACAGAGATATAGCACAAATGAAAAGGAATTATTAGCAATAATATGGGCTTTAAAAAAACTTAGGAATTATATATACGGCATCGCCGATTTAACAATCTATACGGATCACCAATCGCTAATTTACGCTATATCGGAGAAGAATCCAAACCACAAGCTTAAGCGCTGGAAAGCCATTATTGAAGACTACGGTGCCAAGATAAAATATAAACCTGGAACTCAAAATGTAGTAGCCGACGCACTATCCCGGCAAGTTATACACACATCATCAATTAATACAATACATTCAGCCGAAAGTTCACATACTAATATAATTAAAGCTGTTTCACAACCATTAAATTCATACGGGATACATATAGAATTGGTACCAACAGATAACATAGTGGAAACAAGAATACGAACTATATTTCCATGAAAAGTTCGATACACAGTCAATTATACAAATAATGAAAATTTAGTAAGCGAATTAAAGAAAATGATATCACCTAATAGATTTATAGCAATTCATACAAGTATGGAAAATTTATATAAATATGCAAAGGTGATCAAAGACACTTTCACGGGAAGTAAATTTGTATATACACCAACGAAACTAAAAGACATAGTAGATAAAAACGAACAAATACGTATTATTAAAGAAACACACAACAGAGCTCATAGGAGCTATACAAATGTAATTAAATAAGTTTTAGAAAAACATTACTGGCCGAGTATGAAAAAAGACGCTAAACGTTACAACAACAATTGTACCGCATGTTTGTATGGAAGATATGACAGAAAACCAACTAGAGAACCTTTAAGTAACTCATTAATTCCAACAAAACCCAGAGAAATGTACACATGGATATATACTACAACGATAAACTCATGTACTTAGTAGCAATTGATAAATTCTCTAAATATATTACTGCACGAAGACTAAACACAAAAATAGATTTAGATAACGAAGCAGAGGAAATAATTACAAATAACTACCCCGAATGTAAGAGACTACTAACAGATAACGAAGCAAGTTTTGTCACTCCATCTTTCAAACAAATGTGTATAAAACATGGAGTAGAAAAAGTTGAAACGCCAGTTTACAGATCTAAACCAAACGGTCAAGTAGAGAGAGCCCACAATACAATTGGAGAACTAGCCAGGATATTCAAAATTCATCATCCACGAGGGACGAAATATCCAGAATAATAAAGGAATTAAACAATACCATCCACTCCGTGACAGGACACCGCCCTGCAGATATATATTTCGGGAGAATACCATTTGACACAGACGAAATTGCAACAAGCATCAACAAACGTATTGGAACGACTTAATAAAGGAACCAAACATAGGGAGTTCAAGGTAGGCACCCAAATATTTGTGAAAACTACAACAAGATCAAAATCATCACCTAAATATCGCAAGGAAATCGTGAAAGAAGATAGAGGAGACACAGTTCTAACCAGAAGAGTAGCAATAGTTCATAAAGACAATATAAAAAATAATACAGTGTGCGAAAATGACAAAATTATACCAAATATTAGTACTACTGGTAACACTATGCCAGACAGTCAAAACATCAATACTAATTGAAAATTTAGAAAACAAAAAATACATTTTAACCCAGACCGACGATGCATATTTATTTGATGAATATACATTACTATTCCACGTAACGAATCTAACAAAGATCCTCAAGTCATATGAAGAAATATACGATAAGAATTTTTATCCTACTATCGAAAAACACATTTTAATGAAAAAAATAGAAACATTAACTAATCAACTTAATGAACATAGAATAGAAAAACGAGGAATAAATTTCTTAGGATCAGCTCTAAAGTTTATTACCGGCATACCAGACCATGATGACGGAATTTTAATAGAAACCAAAATTAATGCCCTAATTGACAACAGTGAAAAGCAAAGAATAATTAATTCCAGATTCGAAAAATTAATTGACTCTGTACAAGGAAGAGTAACAGAAATCCACTTTATAATTAAAGAAATCCATGATCAGTTATTAAGCTTAGTAAGAACAATAAATGCCGCCAAAAACAATGAATACTTAGCCGAATCATTAGACCTAAACGATATAAAAGAAATAGCAGAACATAAACTATAGGTAGTACCAATTATTAACATATTAGAATATTCCGACATCTATATAGCAAGAACCGATGATTCTATTATTACCATATATAAGTACCCCGTTATAAATAATTATTGTAAATTGTTCAAATTTACACCACTCAGCATTGAACATGGCAAGGTTTCCACCGACAAAGAAATTGCTCTGTGTAACAATATTTATACTAGAGTAAGTAAATGTAAAAATTATTTAAGCAAAAACATGTGCAAAATAAACAACACAAATAACGGCTGTATCAAACCTTTATTAGAAAATAGGAGAGCGAAATGCACAGTACTACAGGAATACAATTACCCACTACTAGAAATAGACGAAGGAGTCATCCTCTTAGATGGTACAAACACAGTTGACAACAAACTCATTACAGGAACCGTATTAGTAAAATTTACATACAAAGTAGAGATAATAAATATTACGTACACAAACATGCATGATAAAATAGTAGAAGCCATACACAACAAACATGATGAAGATCTAGAGATCATAGAAATAATAACATCCTCTTCAGAACTTGCATTTAACAACATAGATTCTTTAAAGAAATTTATAATACCAATAGAAAAGCATCCTATCAGGTATTTTCTATATACAACATTAACAATTATTTGCATAATATTATCTGTTTATATTATCCTAAAAATAACAAAATACTATATAAAACTCAGAGAAATAAGAACAAAAGAAAATTTTCTAGTCTTATATAACAACGAACTAGAAAAGACCAGACAAGTAGTAAACCCTAATCAGGTATAAATCGAGACGATTCATTTTAGGTGAGGGGAGAATTACGAATCGGGACGATTCATTTTAAGCAGGGGGAGAGTTAAGGTCGACCCAAGCACAGGTATACGTAAACACGTTTAATCATAAATAAAAATTCTGTAAACACCCTTAACCATATGTAATAAAGATATCTATTGTAAGAATGGAAATACCGTAAACACCCTTAACCATAAGTAATAAAGATCATAAACAAATCATAAATATATCTATTGTAAGAACAAAGAAATACACAAAGAAATATCAATTAGTTCTAGATAAACAAGAACAAGGACACAAATGTTTATAACTCTATGTAAGAACAAAGACTCATAAAAATATATCATCCTTATGATAACAAAATATACCTAACATAGAAGTAAGACTCATATCATCCCTTATTTACCTACACGAACGAAGAGTATAAATAGACTGTAAATCAGGGAAAGGCAAATGCAGGGCGCGGCGCCTTTTCATTTACTCTTCTTTTACGTACGTGTGTACACGCATTGTAGAGCTGTAAACAACTTTAATCAGTCTAGTTTCAGCATTCAAACAGGCAGGTTGTGTTTATCGCATACTTTAAGAATCAGCGTTGCCAGAAAGCAATGTGAGTCCGATCACAGTTGAGAAATCTTTATGAAAAAAATGTTTGCTGATTCTAGTACAGGGAAAGGCAAATGCTTTGGCGAAAAGTATGAAGAGATGCGGAAAATTATGAATGACATTCCCTTATGACCACCTGGTGTTTTGTTAACAATTTGAACCACAATTCATTGTGTTCATTACACTCAAACTTTTTGCAAATAATGCCTGTTGGTGAATAATGCAATGAAAAATATATATGTACGTATGTGTATTTGCATTACTCTTTGTCAAATGTCCTACAGAACCTTCTTATTTACACACCATCACTGCATACAGAGCCACAAACATCATTTTGCCCCAATGCCATGCCGATACTAATTTTCTAATATATTGCAAATACCCATAATAAAATTAAGTTAGTTTTTGGAGATTTTAAAGTTTTAATTGGGGAGAAGTGAAGAAAGTTGATTGGCAATACCGATTCGTGGTGAGAGCGCAGAGAGTAATAAGTAATACAATGGCAAAATGTAATAGTATAGGTTGCCTTTCCCTACTGTAAATATTCTCGTTCACCAGTTCATAAGAAAGCTCAGACTATAACTATACTTAGTAAACTAGATTCATAAGTTCACAAAAAAGTAATAGTTTTTTATTTAAATAAAGAACACTTCAAGATACAGTTAGTATCTTGAAGTTATCTATTTTTAAAACCAAAAGAAATAAAATTCTTAACTCTGGTGTAAAAATCAAATGTGATAATAATGAAATAAGTATATTTTCTATTTATTTTCCTCCTAGACATAGTGTAACATGTTCAGAGTATGAAGATTTTATAAAGCAACTTGGTGCAAAATTTATCGTTGGAGGCGATTTCAATTCTAAGCATCCCTGTTGGGGTTCACGCTTGATGAATCCAAAGGGAAGGGAATTGTATAAATGCATATCCAAAAATTAATATTCTGCAATTTCTGCAGGTGGTCCTACATATTGGCCGAGTGATCCACGGAAGGTACCCGACCTAGATTTCTTTATTTTCAAATGTATATCAATGGCATCTATGGACATAACTGAATATGCTGACTTAAGCTCTGATCACAGTCCTGTGGTTCTTACACTCAACTTAGTTATTCAAACTTTGACAAAGAACCTTAAAGTACTTACATCTAGAACAGACATGCAACTGTTTACATCGTGGATAGAAGAACACATCAATTTAAATATAACAATTGAAGATGGTAATCATTTGGAGGATACCATTGAAACATTTACCAATTTAATTCATGAAGCAGCATATATAGCTACCCCTCCACAACAGCAAACTTGTGGTAATAATGTGGGTCTATCGGCTGAAATTAGAGAACTTATTGCAAATAGGAGGAGATTAAGGAGGATATATCAAAACACCAGAAGCACACTTTATAAAACTCATTTTAATAGAGCATCCCAGCAACTGAAAAAGCGCATAAAAGAGTACGAAAACGATTTGTTAAACAATTATTTAAAAAATTTGAATCCGGTTACTAATGACAGCGAGCATAAACTATGGAATGCAACTAAATACTTGAAACGTCCAATAAAAAGAAACATCCCAATAAAAGGGCTAAATGGTGAATGGTGTAGATCAAACATCAGTAAGGCCAATGCTTTTAAGGAACACTTAGAATCAACATTCAACCCATTTATTTTAAATAATCCCATTGTAAACGTTGATATTGAAAACTTTTTAGATGTACCATGTCAAATGGATCGCCCTATTAAATCCATATCTCCAGCCGAACTAAGAAAATTAATAGATAAGTTGAATAATATCAAAACTCCTGGTTACGATAATATAGATTCCAAAGTTCTAAAATCTTTACCGAAAAAAGGAATTGTTTTTCTTACAACAATTTATAATTCTATTTTAAGGCTTAACTATTTTCCGTCCCAATGGAAATATGCAAAGATTATAATGGTACTAAAACCTGGCAGGGCTGAAAATAATGTTGCATCCTATAGACCAATCAGTTTGTTGTCTAGTTTTTCGAAAGTCTTTGAAAGGCTCTTTTTACAAAGGTTAATGCCTTTTTAGAAAAACAAAATATTATACCTGATCATCAGTTTGGGTTTAGGCATAATCATGGTACTCCAAAACAATGTCATAGGATTGTCAATAACATTTCATACGCATTAGAAAAAAAAATTGTATAGTTCTGGTGTATTTTTAGATGTTCAACAGGCGTTTGATCGAGTCTGGCACAGTGGACTTTTGTATAAACTTAAAGAATTAATCCCAGCTCCATATTATTTGGTGCTTAAAACATATATACAAGGCAGATTTTTTTTGTTAATATAAATGAAAGCTACTCAAATTTCGGTTGCATTAATGCGGGTATTCCTCAAGGTAGTGTTCTGGGACCAGTTTTATATACAATTTTTACTGCAGATATGCCCACAATGGAAAATATAATTACTGCTACGTATGCAGACGATACTGCTATATTAGCTTCTAGCAAATCACCGGTAACAGCTTCTGAACTATTTCAAAATCAATTGAACCTTATTCAAGATTGGCTTCAAAAATGGAATATTAAAATTAATAATGCAAAATCAGTTCACGTCACATTTACCCTAAGAAAACATGACTCATCGCCTGTCTATTTGAATGGTGCAATAATACCAAGCTGCAACACTGTAAAATACTTAGGACTTCATCTTCATCGAAGACTTACTTGGAAAGAACATGTCAAAAAAAGAAGCGTGAGAAACTAAACTTAAAAACAAGAAAAATGTATTGGTTACTAGGCCCAAGATCAAGCCTAAGCTTAGAAAATAAAATTCTGCTGTATAAAACAATACTTAAACCGATATGGGCATACGGCATCCAACTTTGAGGCACTACAAGTAACTCTAACGTGGAGATACTACAGAGATACCAGTCAAAAACTCTCAGACTTTTAACAAATGCACCTTGGTTTATCAGCAACAAAAATATACACTGAGACCTTCGAATTTTAATGGTCAAAGATGAAATCAATAACTACAGTGAGAAGTACCTTAATAGACTAAGTAACCATCCCAATGTGTTAGCGATAACCCTATTAGATGATAGCCATGAAATACATAGACTAAAAAGGCTACATGTACTTGACCTCCCCTTCCGAAAATAAAAGAAACAAAATGCCAAATATAAAAGCAAAATACCTTCAGTATTTTCTTTTTTTTTTGTTTTTAGTTTGAGTTTTAAGAAACTCAATATATGTTCATCAAAAGTCATGAAATTTGCACATTATTTTAATTGTAAAATAGATTGCAAATAAATAAAAAAAAATGTATCTGAGTCAATGGTTATGTTTTTTTCGAACTGTACCAAATGTGGTTCGCTGTATGTTTGACCAAGGATTACGTGTTCGTTATCAATGAATACGTTTCCGTTGCCTAAGTCTTCAAAGTTAGCATTATTTTCGAGTTTAATATTACATTCTGCTGGCTTATCATTTAAGATACTTAAAGTACAATTATCTGGATTATTAATTTTACATATGTTTGTATCCAATATATTTTTACAATTTTTCATTCTTTTAAATTCATTGTTGCAGAAGGCAATCTTATCGTCTAATACTAATTTTCCATTTCTTTGAGAGAGTGGATATATTTTGTAAAGTTTACATTTCTCTTTTATAATGGGAGTATTCTAATATATTTATTATAGGTAATTGAATTTTTTGATTATATAAGATTTCTTTTATTTCTTGCAAGTCGAAAGTGCCTGAATAAAAGTTATTATTTTTTGCAAAGTTTATTGTGTTGGTTAAAGTTAAGAGTTCCATATAGACTTCATTCAACATAAATTCTTCGTTTATTTTTTCAATTTTTAATTTATTCATAATTTTTTCATACTGAGAATTTATTATTTTCTGTTTGTTATTATTTTCAATTAATTGGTTTATTCTAGTTTTAATTTCTATTTCGTCTTCATGATCTGGTGTTCCAGTTATAAATTTCAAAGCAGAGCCTAAAAAATTTAGGGATCTTTTATTTCTTTCACTTGTTAGTTGATTTTTTAATATTTCAATTCTGTTGATTAATATTTGTGATTCTAGATTATTTTCTATGATATATATATTTTTCACAATGTTTTCATATGGTTGTAAAATTTTTGTTAAATTAATTACGTGGTATAGATATTCATATTCACTGAAAGTATATACATCTTGGTCTTGGATTGATATGTATTTTTTATTTTCTAACTTTGTAACATTAAATGCTAGTGTTACATTCGTTATTATTGTGATATATATTATTATTTCTTTTAACATTTTGAGTTTTAATATTGTCTTTATGTATGACTCGTTTTTTATTTGTACTTACCGTATTACCGTTGTCTGTTTCTACAATATGCTTTGCAAACTTTGCTACTTCTTTCTTTCGTCTGTGTGTATTTGAGTATATTATGTCTCCTTTATTGAAGTCGACTTGTTTACGTCGCTTATTGTGGTATTTCAAGGTTTTTTCTTGACCTTTTTTTATTAGTTCATATATGTGAGGATACCCCTTCGCTGAAAAGAACACGTCCTCGGGTTTCTCTTTTGTAACCGAATGAATAGTTTTATTGTACTGGCGTATAGCCTCAAATAAATTAGTCCTTTGCGGATTTTTTGAAATTAAATTTACTAGTTCAATAATAGTGCTGTGCACACGTTCAACTTGGCCGTTTGTTGTTGAATGGAATGGTGGTGAGACAACATGTTTTATATGTAGTCTTTCATATATTTGATTTGCTAAGATTCCATTAAAGCCAGGTTCGTTATCTGTTATTACAAACTCTGCGTTTGGGTATGTTAAAGAGAGTATTTCATCAATGTTTTTATATATATCTTTTCGTGTTGGTATATGTCTGATATGTAAATATTTTGAGTACTTGTCGAGAGTAGAGATATAAAGTTATCCACAAAAGTGAAATACGTCCATGTGTATGTTTTTTCCTGCTTCTGTTGGTATTGGTGATTCTTTCATTGGTACTCTATTAGGTTTGCGATCGTATTTAAATATTGGACATTAATCGCATTTATTTGCTAGTTCCGTAGCGTTCTTTCTAATCTCTGGCCAAAAGTATTTTCTTTCTAATTCTAGTATATTATTTTGTACATTTCTATGAGCTCTCCCATGGGTTTGTTTGACTATCTTTAATTGTTCTTCTTTATCAGTTATGTCTTCTACTAAACCGTTTGCATGTATGAATTTGACCGTAGGAAATGTAGTTGTTAGTGTATTTTTTATTTTATAAATTGTCTCTGAGTAAACCATTTAAAACCTTTGGTTTTAGTATTAGTTTCATATTTTCTATCAGTTTCTCGTTAGTTGTAAATTTTATTGTATGTCTGGTATACCTTCTGAATATGTTTTTAGACTCGAGTGAATCTGAATTGTCTTGTATTAGTAGGATTTGATTTTTAAAGTGATTCAACGGTTTCTCACCTCGCTTCAATACTTCTATAGGCGAACTTTGAGCAGAGTGCTGAGATTCCTCTATGCTTCAATTTATTTGTTGCTGGTTTGTACAGGATTTTCGCTCCATATTCTTCTATGAAGTTTCTCTATCTTTTTAGTTTGGTGTTTGGATTCTTTTCTGATACCGAAAATATTAATGATTGGTGGTCAGTGTAAATGGTTAAGTCTGCTATGCCATAAAGGTAATTTCTAAGTTTTTGCAATGCCCACAATATGGCTAATAATTCTTTCTCATTAGTCGAACAATTCTGTTCAGTCTCATTTAGTGTTCTACATCAGGGAAAGGCAACCTATACTATTACATTTTGCCATTGTATTACTTATTACTCTCTGCGCTCTCACCACGAATCGGTATTGCCAATCAACTTTCGTCACTTCTCCCCAATTAAAACTTTAAAATCTCCAAAAACTAACTTAATTTTATTATGGGTATTTGCAATATATTAGAAAATTAGTATCGGCATGGCATTGGGGCAAAATGATGTTTGTGGCTCTGTATGCAGTGATGGTGTGTAAATAAGGTTTTGTAGGACATTTGACAAAGAGTAATGCAAATACACATACGTACATATATATTTTTCATTGCATTATTCACCAACAGGCATTATTTGCAAAAAGTTTGAATGTAATGAACACAATGAATTGTGGTTCAAATTGTTAACAAAACACCAGGTGGTCATAAGGGAATGTCATTCATAATTTTCCGCATCTCTTCATACTTTTCGCCAAAGCATTTGCCTGTACTAGAATCAGCAAACATTTTTTTCATAAAGATTTCTCAACTGTGATCGGACTCACATTGCTTTCTGGCAACGCTGATTCTTAAAGTATGCGATAAACACAACCTGCCTGTTTGAATGCTGAAACTAGACTGATTAAAGTTGTTTACAGCTCTACAATGCGTGTACACACGTACGTAAAAGAAGAGTAAATGAAAAGGCGCCGCGCCCTGCATTTGCCTTTCCCTGTTCTAGATATAAACGATATTGGTATTTTTTCCTGTGAAAGAACTGCCCCTATTGCAAAGTTACTTGCGTCTGTAGTTAATTCAAACGGTTTATTAAAGTCTGGTTGGAACAATTGAACTTGTGCTTCCAGCTCATTTTTTATTTTATTTAATGCGTCTAAAGCATTTTCATCTAAAGTTATGTTAATCTTTGCACTTTGGTTCTTTTTTTTTTTATCTTGAACCAGCACTCAGGGGATGACCCCTATATATGCAATGCATTGCGCCGGAACTGAAAACGAGGGGATAGTATTGAGGGGACAGCTTAGGAAAGATGACCTTTTACTTCGCCGGCTAATTTTTGCTACAGGGCCGACGAAATACCTCCATTTTCTCCTCTTAAAAATGTGGCTAATGGTTTTGTAATTTTAGCAAAATCTTTAATGAATTTTCTATAATAACTTGCTAAACCTAGAAATGATCTGAGTTCCTTTAATGTGGTAGGAACAGGAAAATTTGTTATTGTCTGTATCTTCGTAGGATCTACGGTGATGCCGTCATGTTTTATTACATGTCCTAAGTATTCAATTTCCTCTTTAAAGAAGTGAAATTTTGCATTAGAAATTTTCATATTGGCTTTTCGTAATGCATCTACTATTGTATTGATGTGTTCTATATGTTCTTCTTCTGAGGAAGAGTATATGCGAACATCATCTATGTAGACATAAGCAAATTTCCAAATGTATATCCTGAGGATGTCGTCTACGCTTCGTTGAAAGATGGAGGGTGCATTCTTTAATCCAA
Organism: Linnaemya tessellans; assembly: GCA_951800035.1. Classification (NCBI taxonomy): domain Eukaryota; kingdom Metazoa; phylum Arthropoda; class Insecta; order Diptera; family Tachinidae; genus Linnaemya; species Linnaemya tessellans. The sequence goes on from OX637532.1 coordinate 71,851,554, forward strand.
ATGGCATCCGTAAAAATTCATACTTAGCGCCGTTTATCGAAAGGCTGTTTTCTCCCGATCTTCTTTCTTTAATCTAATTAGATGAAATCCTGATTCCAAATCTAAAGTTGTAAATACCTTAGCTTTCCCTAAATTCTGAATTGTCATATTAACGTCAGGTATCGGATATCTATCAGTAATAGTATGGGAGTTTAATTTTTGAAAATCTACAACCACGCGCCTTTTTGGTCTACCTTTGTCATTAGTGCCTTTTTTTGCAACTGTCCATATGGGACTGTTGTAGGGGCTTTTACTTGGCTGAATTATTTCATTATGTAAAAGGTCCTGATAAACTCATTATCAGAATATGGATACTATTTAGTCCATATAGGTTCCTGCGACTTCGTTCTAATAGTACCTTCTATAGTTGTTGTATAGGGTAATTTTTCGTTAACGAAATTATTCTCTAGTTGATTTCTATATTTTTCATTATTAATGGTATAGTTTATCGTGTGGGTTTTTTCTTTATCCCTATATTTCATTTCATTATATACTAAATCTATTGTTGCACCTATTTCTCTCAATCCTTGCATCCCTAGAATCATGTCAGAACTACTTAGTGAATTAATCTCGAAGAGTGTCAAGTCATAATTAAATAAATGTATAGATTTTTTACTTTTCACATATGAATATCCATGCAACGTTTTTACTTTAATTGGATTTTCTAATTTAATACTATATCTTATTTTACACCTGGAGTCTATATAATTATTAGTAGCTCCACAATCTATTAATATATTGATGGTCTTACCTGTTTTCCTGTCTGTTTTTTGTAAATGTGGTAGACCATCTCTTAGTCTAAAAAAGCTGTTTTGTAGTCATCTTTTTCATCGTATTCGCCTTGTATTGAGGTGATGTCATTTTCTTCTACTGTGTTGTTGATTCGTTGTTGCTTGTGTTGAATGAAGTGGTTGTTGGAACCGTTGCATTCTCATTTAAAAGGTTGTTGGCGAAAAGGATTGTTGCCTCTTTGTTGATCATTGTTACGTTGGAATTGAGTGGGTTGACGTACGTTTCTATGTGTAGTATCTACTTTCATCGGTTGGCTTGTCGTTGGCTGTTGACTTTACATTCCGGTACTGTACATTTGATTGATAACGATTATTTTCAAAGTATAACGTTGTTTGTTGATTATGTTGGTGACTCTTTGGATGTGGTCGATGACCTGGTGAATCAAACTGTAGATGTTTGTCGTTATGGTATATGGTGCTGGCTATAGCATATGCTGTCTCCAGGTCTCTTGGATTTTGTGCGTAAGGAGTGCTAATCGTGTATTTGGAATTCAAACCTGTTATGAATGCTAGAACAGCCTCTTGATTTGCGAACGATTTCATTGCTTCGTCCCCTTTTTCCATCTCAATTTTTGAAAGTATGAGATTAAGTGCTTCGTTCATCGCTGAATGATACTCAGCTAATTCCTTTCTTCCTTGAGAGATCCTTTTCATTTCTTCTAGGAGTACGTACATTGGACGTTGGTCAGCGTATGTATAATCTAAACGATTTATTATAGAATAAAAATTAAAAATTGTGTTGTGATTTATTAAAATGTCCTTGAATTTTTCCTCGAACTACTTTATTGTTTCCGTGTGAGACCATGCTGCCGATCTCCATGTTCTATATTTCTTTTTGTCAGCATCGAAAATGGGTAGAATCTTGAATACCTCTAAATTAATTGATTCTGTGGTTATTCCGCTGGAACATGCTGTGAGTTGAACAGTTGGTTCTATGTTTAATCCTCTGTTGATTGCTAATGCAGTTATTGTCCTTTTGGCTTCTGCTTGAGCTGCTACCAATGATGCTATTTGTACTTGGATGGCTGCTAAGTCCTGTATTGACATCTTTTTGGGTTTTTCTGACGTGAATCTTCTAGTTGCGTCGAAAATCTTTTGTCTTTTGTTCTTAGTTTTTTCCAGTTTTGGTTGAATTCGTGGACCTTTTCTGTAATGTCCTGTTCGTTCTTTTAAATCAATTTATTTAAATTGTACAGGATGTCGCGAACTAACTGTTCTACTATATCCTAATGAATTAATTCCGCTTTGGTGTGTAGCTGTTGAACTCGTCCTTTTACTATTGGATGTTCTTTTTTGTACACTTCACTATTTTATCACCGGATTTACTATTACCTTGTACTTAGTATAGCGTTGTTTCCACTATATTGAGTTGTAGTCATGAACTCTTAGTTGGCTTGAGAATCCCTGTTTATTTTTTACCAGGATCCCGATTGAGCCCCCTGTTAATTTCCTTTTTAAAGAAAATGAGTAAAAAAATAAATTGTTGTAGCACAAGAAGTGCTGTTCTTCATTCAAATATATTCTTAAGAATGAATTACAAGGTATATCTTACAACTATTTATACAAAGTGTGTCTTTGTTTCAAATATGTATGTATAAATATGTCTAGACAGTTTTTATTTACTTATGTATATGAATTAGGTTTTATGAGGATCTTTGTACTCAAAATCTCTGTTCGATTTTGTTCTTAGATATTATTTTGGATAAATGTTTATGATAGGGAAAACCGTAGTTTACCCTTTAATGTGTTATCTTATGTTTTATGGTCTGTGTGTGTTTATTTCAGAGATGGCAAAGAAACGAAACAATAAAAGTACCGTTTGCCAAACGTAAAAGCAAATGATATGTTTCGTTTGTGTTTGTGACCGCGATCAAAAACAAAAACGAAAACAATTTAACAACAAATAACGAAATAAAACCGTAAGCACTTTGTTCGTCGCTGCTAGGAAACGTTGCGAAACAAAAGAAAAAGCAAACGTTTGGGTTCATCTAGATTTCATTTAGTTTAGAGTGAAAGTGAAGTGTGCTATCAATATGCGGCGTTCAAAAAACTATTTACTGCGTGATTTATTTAAAACAATAGAAAATGGTCAAATTTCGTGTAATAATGGTGATTGCAAAAATAAAATTTAAATTATTTATTGAATTTTTTTTTTAATTTTTGCATTCATTTGTTATTATTATTAGAAAAAATAAAAACTATTTGCATACGCATTTTGTTTCAATTATTTTGTCACTCTGCTTATCTGATCTTACTAAAACGAAAAAAATAACAGAAACCTGCATTTTTTACGTCGAAATAAATAAAAAATAATAATAAAACCTTCCACTTGATCCTCAAAACAGATACAAAATACTCCACGAAATCATGCAAAAAATAGCTACAAAAATTTTCTTTGATAATAACAGTCACCAATGTGCTTTTGTTTCATTTTCTGACATAGAACGAAAAATAAAACGTTTCTCTTCTTTTCTTTGTCAGCACTGCCAGCAGTAGATCAACCACCAAACGTTTGCGAACTGTTTTTCTCGAAAAGTTTTGCTCTTTTTCTCTTTGCCTTCTTCAGAAGAAAAATAATATGAGTTTTGGGTTCTGCTTGCGTTTTCAAACAAAAACCAAACAAACACACATTCTTAGCTTGCTCTATTGCTCTATTGGTTGTGTTTGTGTGTTTTTTCTGTCATAGAGCGAAACAAAACAATTGCAATCGTTTCGTTTCGTTTCTTTGCCTGCCCTGATGGATACATACTTATTTACATACTCAATATTTTAACTCATGATCTCTTACTGTAGTTACATGATTAAATAAATGATACATACAATTTAATATTTTAATGATCTCTTAATATACAGAGCTCGATACACTACAATTTTAAAATTAAATATCTTTTTATGCTGCATAAAATTAACTGTGTGCACCTGCATTATATCATATGTACCCCTCATTTAGATAATACCAGTTAAGTAAAATTTATTTAATAATCGTGTGTACTGCGATGTTTCTACATAATGTAAACATATTTCTTCCAAATGTAAACAATGGCGAAGTAAATAAGGAAGATTTTTCCAACTTTGCTAGAACTTTGCTTATTTATGACAAGAAAAAATATTTAAAAAAATCTGAAAAATCTGAATTTTGAAACCCTTTTTTACAACTTTCAATATCGTTTTCAAAATTTTGAGGATATAAAAGCACTACTTAACATATTTCAAAATCCTTTTAAGTGCGACATTGCAACATTCAGCATCCAGTCGGAACTAATCATACTTAGGAGCGAATTTAATCCTCCAGGTAGGGAAAATATTGTTGAGTTGTGGAAAAATTTAGACGGGGCATTATATCCTGTTTCGCTTTTCCCTTCAACATACTTTTGCGCACATATATTTTCCGATTTGAAATACATTTTTTCAAAACAACTCAATAAATTAAAAAACGCAAACCTAAAAATGTTTTGTTGTTACGAAACTACAATATAAATTTAGAAGATATTATTGGTAAATAAAAGGATACTCCTAGAAAAGGTCATAAGTTAGGCCTCGCAACCGCACATTTCTCCCGCTGGGAATGTAAGAGGAAAGAGTGATCTCACCAACACAATCGTATTTGACATCACTGATTTAGAGTTAAGACCTTAAGAGTTTCTTTTTCTCTCAAAGTTCTGGTAATATATGTATGTATGTAATTTTATCGGTGCATTGACTACATGCATACGTGCATCAGTATGTTTTGAATTTTATTTACTGGAAACATGTGTATATATGTATATACTTATGTCATTTATTTTTCAATTCTGCGTTGATACATACCTAGATACATATGTACAAGTATACATATATATATATATATATATATATATATATATGTATGTATATATATATATATATATATATATATATATTTATATATATATATATATATATATATATATATATATATATACATATATGTATATATATATATATATATATATATATATATATTTATATATATATATATATATATATATATATATATATATACATATATATGTATACAAATATATATAAATTAACTGTTCATTTTTGTAGTTAGCGATTACGTAGTTTGTGTTGTTATTTGAAATTTTGTACACTCCTAATTTTGGCTGTCCGGAATACTCGTGTATTTCAAGCCTATTTCGTTTCCCTAATTTTGTATTGTACGTATAAATCTTCTGTTGTTGTTGTTATTGTTTGTATTCATGTTCGCTTGATTTTGGATTCTGCTATAATTGTTACTATTATTTGATCTATTGCTTCTCTGGTGGTAATTATTTCTGTTGTAACTATTATTGCTATACGAATTAGTATTATAGTTATTATTATAATTATTGTTATTACTAAAGTTTCTCTGATTTGAAGGATTAGCGTTTCTGTTGAAATTTGTGTTGTTATTGTTGTTTCTATAAGTACCGTTATTGTTATGGTTACTATTGTTCCTATTGCAGGAATTACCGTTTCTATTAAAGTTTGTGTTGTTATATCTTTGTCTCCTTTGAATATGCATTATATTACTATTGTTATTATTATTGATCTTTTGTTCGTTTTCTGCCTCCAATGCAAGTTCTACTGCTTCTTGCATTGATTTTGGTCGTGCAGCAAATAATGTCGTTTTTAAATTCTCATTTATTCCTTTCTTGAACGATTCAAGAGCTAACTAATTATTAAACCTTATTATAACATTCTTTTCTGCTTCTGTGGCTTCATTTCCTATGTCTTCTATTCCTAGTTTATTTAGGCTATCTATAATGTTTATTTGTTCTTTATATGAATCAACCGATAGTTTTCGCTGATAGGCAATACTCAATTGTGATTGTAATTCAGGAATTGTTTATGTACATCTATATCTTTGCTCCAACAGTCTTTTTAATGAACTAAAATTTTCTGGCTTAACGTAGCTTCCTATTGCTGTCCTTACTTTGGAAGTTATTTTAGCGTGGTAGATATACTGTAGGAAATCTTTTTGGGCTGCATCAGTGAGAGTCCTATTAATAAGTTCGGCTGTTATAAGGAAACATTCTAGTTCCTCATAGTTACCACTAAACAATGGAAGTGCCTTTGAGGCCGTCTCTAAGTTAAATGATGACATTCTGTTATCTCTGTTATATTCTTCCGGATTACTTTCTAATGATACCTTGATAATTTTGTTCAATTAATCTTTAACAATTTTGTAAAGGTTATTAAATTCTAACTTCAATGCTGTTAGGTCTTCGCTATCTTTCTTATCTGGATCTATTGATTGAAATTCGTTTCTTAATTTTTCAATATATTCTAGTTTATTTATAATTGTAGTTTCTGTGTATGTCTTCTTGAACTTTTCTTTAAATTTTTCCAAAGGTCCTTTAATTTTTCTAACCTATCCTCCATCTATGGTTATCTTCTTCTTAAACTGCAGTTATTGCATTATTAACATTATTTGTATCTCTATGTTTATGTACATAACTTTTTAAATACTTATTAATCTCATAGGCTACATATAAAATTAATCCTACAATTATTAGAGTTATTACAGAATCGGGAATTAACGGCTTATCTATTTCCACCGAGTTGTTCATGTTTTGTTGTTGGTTAAATTTCATTGGTAAAAAAAAATAATCTTCTTCTTTCTGCCATCTCCTTTTCCAATTTATGTATTTGCATCCAAATTTGGGTAGCCTGCTCCCATGACGGTGGAGGGTCGGCATTAACTGTTGCCCTCAAAGCTGCTAGTTTTATTCTTAATTTGACAAGTTTGCCTCGTCTTTTGTGAAATTCAAAGTTGGTCTTAGGGATGTGTGTTAGGTTTGCCTCCAGTTTTTTGGCTTGCCTCTATTTATAATCCTTTATGGACAATGGCTTTGGTCCCATTTTGGGTGATGGTGGATTATTATTTAATCCTGAAGTGCGATTCTCTATCGTTTTATAACAAAAGTTGTTATTGTTAAAAAATTAAACAAGCGATTCTGCACTGCTTTTAACAATACTTGTTATAGTTTAACAAACCACAATTGTCTGTAAGTTGTTTAATTTAACGAAACAATACACATGTTTGTTTTATTGACTTAAAAAGTTAGAATCCATTCTATAAAAAAATATATTAAGTAGATTATTCTACATTTATCATTAATTATAGATATGTAATTATTTTATACTTACTTTGCAAAAACTTTGCTGAAGGAAAATGTGCTTTTTGATTTGGCGGCAATGTTTTTGTATTGTTTTCTTTTCTTATTTTCGCTTTTGACATATATTTTCACAGCGATGCCACTTGATTTAAAATTTTGCCAATGTTGTTATGTGTTATTTACAGAATAGCAAAATCGTTACTGCAAACAACATTTTACGTTAACAATATAACAATGTCTATTATTGTTTAAAGTTACAGAATCGCACTACTGGCAATAATTCTACGGATTTGTTCGGCAGGATCGCCATGTAATAGTATAAGGTGTAGGGAGAAAATATAAGTTTGATATTTTAATTATGCCGGCGTCTGAAAACGCTACTTGCAAGATTTGTTCCTCAGGCAGGTTTATATGCCTAGATTAAAAAACAGATTGTCATGCTTTGTTTTGGGAATTGCGAATTCCCTTTATTTTACAAATACTTTCCTTATATACTACTTATGAGAAGCCTTATCTTCTCTAGTATTGAGTGACATTACTTATCACTCAATTAAGCTTCTATTATAAAGATCTACTTGCTACTTAAAATTAGAATATTGTAACAGGCAGTCAGTTTGATTTTGTTATTGCTTTTGTTTTATATTTTGAGTCAAAAATGAAATAAACTGTAAAGTTGCAAGTTCAGCAAAATAACTATTGTACGTTGAACTTATTAATGTATAAGCAGGCATTGACCGTATTAATATCAAATCGCTTCTAGCAACAATTTTTCATTGCTAAAACGTGAAGCAATCGAATTCGTTACAACAAAATTAAACACTGTTTTTTTATGTTGATAAAAAGATATGGATATACTACAACCCGTTGACAAAACCAGCTCGAATTTTGATGAATGCTGGTATCATAAGAAGTATGGACGTAACGCGCGAAAATGTTGTAGCCCATGCAAACATAGGCAACGGCAGGTACACGTCGTTACAGCGCAATCGTCAAATTGACTTTTCTGGCCAGTGGAGAATTGTGGCGAAAAATCCTCCATTGAATGCCATATTTTTCGCCTTAAGGTGACCGACAGACGCTCCCAAAAGACTTTTCTGGTTGATAGTGGCGCCGGCGTTTCTGTGCTTCCTCTTTCTGCTTACATTTCAAACGTATGCTGCAAACGAATCGCCAATTAAGGTTGTAGGTGAAACACGCCTAAGGTTAGATCCGGTTTAAAAAGGAATTTTTATAGGTCATTTATCATTGCCGATGTGGCGACGCCAATAATAAAGTCAGACTTCACCGGTCACGATTCTCAGCTACAGCCACCGTCGACCAAAGCAATCGCCTGTGTAGAAACATTTAGCGTCTTCAACCCGTTTGCAGACCTCTTACAAGAATTCAACGACATTACGGTACTCTCGCCTTACGGTTCCAAAACGAAATCCACAATTTGTCATCGAATTGAAACGACCGGGCAACCAACATTTTGTCGTCCGTGTCGATTGCAAATTGAAAAACTCGAAGCAGCAAAAAAAAAAAGTTTAATCTTCTCACCGAAGCTGGAATATGCCAACCATCAAAAAGCAACTGGAGAAGCCCGTTGCATATGGTTAAAAAAAGCGATGAGACATGGAGGCCTTGTGGGGACTACCGCGCTCTGAACGCGCACACTTTGCCAGACCGGTACCCCTTACCATATTTGACAGACTTTACGAATAATTTGAAAGGTAAGAAACTGTTTTCGAAAATCGACCCCCAGAAAGCATTTCACCAGATCCCGATTCACGCCAGCGACGTTCCAAAAACGGCAATAAGTACACCTTTCGGGTTATACGAATTCAACTGTATGACTTTCGGCCTGCAAAATGCTGCGCAGACCTTTCATCGACTTATCAACGAGGTGTTCAGAGGTGTTGATTGTGTTTTTCCGTACATCGACGACATTTTTGTTTCCTCCACCATCTTAGAGCAACATCGTCATGACCTTCGTTTGGTATTTCAGCGCATTCGAGAGAATCGACTAGTCATTAATTTAAAAAAATGCGAGCTCGGAAAGTCCGAAATTACTTTTGTTGGTCACCTAGTTAGACTCAAAGACATTCGACCATCGCCCGAGAAAGTCTCAGTAATAAGAGAGTACCGAAAGCCGCTCAACGCACAATAACTTAAAATATTCATTGGTATGATGAACTTTTACAGGAAAGTTTTTACCGCACACCATCGCCTACCAGGAAGTTCTACAAGGCATGGTTTCAGGTAATAAAAAAAAACGACACAACGCCATTAGTATGGACTGCCGACACCGAAAATACCTTTGAGCTTTGCAAAACCGAATTATCAACGCCACGTTACTGGCTCATCCCGTCCCTGGTGCAGAATTAGCCATTTACGTCAGACACAGCCGTGGGAGCAGTTGCATCAAAAAGTTGATGACAACATGCAACCATTAGCTTTCTATTCAAAGAAGCTAACAGCGACGCAGCAGAGGTATTCAACGTACCACCGAGAATTAGCTGCCATCTTTGCCATTTTCGGTACGCTATAGAGGGACGACCTTGTTACATAGTGACCGATCATCGCCCGTTGATATTCGCCTGCAAACATAAAATGGAAAAAGCATCACCACTCGGGTTAAGGCAACTTGATGTTATCAGTCAGTTTACAACTGACATACGCCACACACCTGGGATAGAGAATTCAACCGCTGATGCCCTGTCCATTTATTAATTTATTTTTATTTATTTATTTAAATTAGTCTATGGACAATTTCCTTACAGACTATTTAAGCATAATAGTATATAAATCAATTAAATTAAAACAAATTAAATATTGCGCTATTTATAGAACATAGCAAAAGTTAATGATTAAAAAAACATGACGTTACGTTTGATGATACAAAGGTTCTGCGAAAAATCTTTAAAATAATACACTTAAGCCCAAAAAAATTAACAATTTAAATAATACATTTCATTAAAGCAAGTACATAGTTTTCTAAGAGGATCTGACATTTCATAGTTAGTACGACAAGCTGCAACATAGAGTGAGTTAAAAGAACGAATTGAACGTTGAGGAATATAGAAACATACGTTGTTCAGTAAAAATTCGGAGTTGATGTTACCACTGAAAAGATTTACCATAAAAGAAGTGTTGAGCATTGTTCTCCGGCACTTTAAAGTAGGAAGATTAATTTCAGCTAATCTCGTAGAGTATGATGGAAGTGCCATCCGATTTCTATAAACGGAAAATTTACTTCCTAGAATACAGTCTTTACATAGCGACTCTGTTCAGCAAATTATAAACTTTAAAGATTTAGCATTAGCACAAAAAGTCGACAACGAATTTCAAAAATTGTTAAAAACCGAGGTACGTCCAATAATTCACAAATATTAAAGTGCTTGAATGTTTTAGGATGCGACGAACAAATTGTGTGTGATACATCCAATTCACGAGTCCGGCCACACGTCCCGAAGGATTTTCGAAGGCAAATACTCAAGTCATTACACAACCTAGCTCCTCCGGGAATACGTGCTACAACTTCGTTAGTGACTTCAATATTTTTCTGGACCGGCAGAGAAAAGAAATCGCCAACTTCGTCAGAACATGTCTTCCGTGCCAGCGTTCGAAAATGCATCGTCACACCATATCGACACCTGTCATGTACGAGCCGCCTGCGGAACGTTTTTCACACATAAATATTGACATCGTTGGATCTTTTCCTTTATGCGAAGGACAGCGATACTGTTTAACGATAATCGACAGATTTACTCGATGGCCTGAGGCCGTACCGATGCCCGACATGTCTGCCGAAATCGTAGCAAAAGCACTGGTTACTGAGTGGATTTCCAGATTTGGAGTACCTCACCGTATTACGTCCGACAGATGCCGACAATTCGAGTAAGCAGTTTTCGCCGAGCTAATGCAAACTATTGGAGCTATACATTTACGAACAACCCCGTACCACCCACAAGCGAATGGCCTGGTAGAAAGGTGGCATAGACCATTTAAATCTGCCATCTTATGTCACGATTCATCAAGGTGGACTTGTCACCTTCCAATAATCCTACTTGGCCTTCGTGTAGTTTGTAAACCGGATATAAATGCATCACCTGCAGAGCTAGTATATGGCACTACCTTAAGTATCTCAGGAAAATTTTATTTCAAAAGCAACTTGTAATGTGAAACACGTTTACATTAAGGTAACTTCCACGGCGTAACTCAGTACTGCAGGGCAGTGTGTGTATTGAGAACTGCAGGGCAGAAGGAATGTGTAATAATTAAATGCTCGCTGCTTGTGTACAACAATGCACACAATCTGCTGTATGCATGGTAGCAAAGCAACAGCAACAACCTCGCTGCTTGTGCACAACCATGCACACACACTCATACGACATACGCACTGTTCACAGTACATTTGCAGTATACGCAAGCCACTGTTTGTACACAATAATTCTCAGAGACTTCATAAGTGGTACGGCATAAGAAACCTAAGTTAACACACAATCGGGGCGATTCGCCCAGAACACGAACCTGCCTTATACTTCGTCTCAGCACGAAGAGAAATGATATATAATATACCGAGGGATTTACGAAAGGAAATGAATCCCACCAACACCGAGGTCGAGACTACTCTGCCTAGAGATTCCGTAGAGGAAAGCTAGCCAGGAACCCCTCACTGTTTTAATAAATTTGCACAGCGGCTTCGGCTGACTGTTTTCCACAGCGGCTTCGGCTGACTGTTTTCCACAGCGGCTTCCGCTGACTGTTTTCCACAGCGGCTTCGGCTGACTGTTTTCCACAGCGGCTTCGGCTGACTGTTTTCCACAGCGGCTTCGGCTGACTGTTTTCCACAGCGACTCCGGCTGACTGTTTCCCACAGCGGCTTCGGCTGACTGTTTTCCACAGCGGCTTCGGCTGACTGTTTTCCACAGCGGCTTCCGCTGACTGTTTTCCACAGCGGCTTCGGCTGACTGTTTTCCACAGCGGCTTCGGCTGACTGTTTTCCACAGCGGCTTCGGCTGGCTGTTTTCCACAGCGGCTTCGGCTGACTGTTTTCCACAGCGGCTTCGGCTGACTGTTTTCCACAGCGACTCCGGCTGACTGTTTCCCACAGCGGCTTCGGCTGATTGTTTTCCACAGCGGCTTCGGCTGACTGTTTTCCACAGCGGCTCCGGCTGACTGTTTTCCATAGCGGCTTCGGCTGACTGTTTTCTACTGTAGAACGTAGTCGACTAGCGGAAGTAGATTACCGTAGTTAGCCTTTAGTTATAACTAGCTGTAAGGTTTATTCCCCCCGGGTGTGCCGTTGGGGAGCTTGGCTATGATGTCAGGCCTCGCTCCAGCACAGATCCGGGGAAAGGGTTATGCAGTTTTTGCAGACGGTGCTTTTGCTGATAACCCATAAAACTCATATGTTACCTGCAGAATCCCTGAAGTTGCAGTGCAACGGGAGGGCATATAAGAAATTAAAAAGTAGTAGGTATACCTCCCCAGAAAGTACACCGCCTAGTACGATCCCTGCGTGTAGGAGTTCCCTCCGCTCCGAAGCATATCCGAAAATGGGTCGAGTAGAAATTTGGCAGAGGTTACTCCTATGTAGTCTGTTGTAAGAAAGTAGGTTAAGGACGCCTGGTACCGTAAGAGGGCCAAAGTCAATAGAGAGTTGAAAACCTTGACTGGTTTTGCTCTCGGTGGTTATACAGTTTTTGCAGACACTGCTTTTGCTGATAGCCCATAAAACTAATATCTACTCTGCCCAATCCCTGAAGTTGCAGTGCAACGGGAGGGCATATAAGACTATAAAAAGTAGTAGGTGCATCTTTTGCTGAAAAGTACATCGTCCTAGTACGATCACTGTAGTAGGAGCCACATCCACTCCGAAACACATCCGAAGAGACGCATTGAAATTTGGTAAAGGATTGTTCCTATGTACGTCTGTGTAAGAAAGGAGGTTAAGGACGCCTGGTACCGTAAGAGGACCGAAGTCAATAGAGAGTTGAAAACCTTGACTGGTTTTGCTCTCGGGGGTTACACAATTTTCTCAAACAGAACTTTTGTTGGTAACCCATGGAACTTATAAGTACCTGTGCGTTACCGAATGGGACGTTGGGGACAGCTCTCAGTAGGAAACATGTTGGCTACTGTAAGAACAAGTAAAGTAGTAGGGGATTGCCTTGTCCCCTACGTAAGTTTGAAATAAGAAAGGAGGTCCAAAGACGCCTCGATCTAATTAAGAGTTCAAAAGTCAATAGAAAGTTGAAACCTATGATGGTTGGCTTTCGAGGGGTTATTCTGTTTTTCAGGCATAACTTTTGCAGTTAGTCCCGTAAAACTTATATGTTACTGCCCAATCTCTGAACAGTGGAACGGATGTGCATATAAGAATCTAAAAGAAGTAGGTTCGCCTACGAGCTTGAGTAAGAATTGACAGGTGAGCCGACACCTGGGTTTGGGTAAAAAAAAAGACCGAAGTTGATAAAAAGTTTATAGAACCTACACTGGTTTGACTTTTGAGGTAGTTAACTGGTACCACGGGATCCAGTACAAGCCTCGCAGTTTACTGCGGCTGGATATTGGAGAGGCTTCCCTCGGGAGTACACGTGGTGGTTGTGGTCACCAATTTGGTGGAAGGTTTGTCAGATAAGGATTGATGTTCAATCCTTGTGGTTGGACTTCGGTCCGGCTGATAGTAGCAGAACCTATATGTTGTTGTGAATCAACAAATATAAGATCATCTAGATAGGATCGGCACTTTAAGCAAGGTGTTACATCATGGGACTTACCAAATCATGTTCTAGAAATTGCCACCTGGGTGACCCGAGGTCACCTTCGTGTGGTTCTTGGGCACTAAGAGGGGTGCTGGTAACACTTATATTTTCACCCGGTGTTAAGAGCACCGTAAGTTTAAGCCGTATGGCAGGTGCTGACGTAAATGGTTGGCGTATTGTAAGGTTTATTGTACTTATTTTTCGATTAATTATAAGACATCTCTGACCGTCAACGATTTCAAACCGACTACCGTCGTCACCGAACCTGAACCGAAGATTACTGAACCTGGGCCGATAAGCCAAACTACCGAACCTGAACCGAGGAGAAATATTACCGAAACTACGCCGAAGAGCTAAGCTACCGAACCTGCGCTTTCATCGCACCTGATCATCGCCTCGGCTGCTATTATATATAGATATAAAACTTTAAATAAAGAAGATTGTTAATTTTGCCCAATAAAGGGAAAATATTGGTGTTATTATTTACTTAAGGTTTGTGGATCCGTAAGTCGACCTTGGACAATCGCTGGACTACCTGAGCCGACGAGAAAACCACGTTGCAAATGGCGCCCGAGCAGGGACCCGATTCTAAGTTGCAACGCGCAAAATAGGACACAACCGCCAACGAGGAAGAATCGTCCCAGCACCAACAAAGCAACAATCTCGAGGCCTGACCAACCTCCACCCACTAACAGAACCCTCTAAACACCGCCTACCAGACATTGACATTGTAAATATTGTCCAGCGATGGGAGATGAAGTATTCCGGCGAAACCGATTTGATTGAATTTTTAGAACGACTCGAAGAGTTAGCCGAGTGTTACCACATCGATCAAGACCGTCTATTACCGGTATAGCGCGTACGAAGACGCGGTCAAATAAATTAACACCAGACAGTTGTACCTTCCAATTCTTAATGCGATCGCTCGCACATTTATTCTTTATTATGCTTTGTCTTATATGTATTCGGTGGAGACTTTGGTTGGTTGGTTGGTATACGTGGCTGCCCGCTACAAGCAAGCATTCAAGTAGGATCTCTGAGATCCCGTTTTGAAAAACCACTCCACTCGTCAGTGACTACCTATGGAAGCCGTATCCTGATCTCGGATACAGATGGTTACTAGATCCAACCCGTCGCATTGAGGTATCTAATAAGGTCCCCCAGACCTGTACCTGATAACTCCGCGGGGTCGCCTATAATACTATTGCCTAAGAATTTGTGTCTCGTGTTGTGCAAGGCCGGGCATTCGCAAAGGAAGTCATAAACTGTCTCTTCCTTGCTCTGATCCCGGCAGCTCCGACAGAATGCATTATGGTTGAGACCTAACCTGCCTGCATGTCTGCCTATTGCCCAGCGCCCTGTCACAACCGCTACGAGCCTTGAGATGTCCCTGCGATTCCTGTTAATCAATTGTGCCGTTCTATTGTCGTTATAACATGGCCACATGCTTCTAGCCACCCTGCACGTGTTCAGCTTGCGCCACCTGTCCGCCGCTTTCTGCCGGAAATGGCTCTGAATGGTGCTCCTTAGGGTGCCAAACGGCATGTCCACCGATACGGCAGTGGAGACGTCCTTAGCAGATCCAGCCTTAGCTAGCTCATCTGCCTGTTCGTTTCCAAAGAAATTGCTGTGTGCGGGTACCCATATGAGGGTAGCGTCTATCTGACCCCCCAGTCTGGATAGCAGCTCTTTGCATTGGGCTACCAGAGTAGACGAAGTAGTGAACGACCTGAGAGATAGTAGTGCCGCCTGGCTATCGACAAAGATACCGACTCTACCCTGAACACCCCTATCAATTAACAGCCTCGCTGCCTCCCTTATAGCCAGTATCTCAGCCTGAAATACGCTGGATTCATCTGGGAGACGGAGCGAGAGTCTTATTCCAAGGTCCCTCGAGAAGACCCCAGCGCCTACACCACAGATCATGCTTGATCCATCAGCATACACTCTGAAGTTGAATTCCCTTTCTAAGTTTCCCCTTTTCCACTCCCGCCTGGATGGTAAGAGGACTTTGAATGTAGTGTTAAAGTCTAAGTGAGGTACTATATAGTCGGTGGGCTTCCTCAGTGTCGGTGGTAGCCGGCCAAGGATTCCTGCGTGGCCATAGTCCCTTGACCTCCACCTCCCTGATGCCGCTAGTCTTGCCGCACTGCTTGAGGATGCCCGGAGTACATAAAGGTCAATCGGAATTAGGTTTAGTATAGCATTCAGCGCCTCTGAAGGACTAGTACGTAGACAACCAGTAATCCCGATGGAAGCAGATCTCTGTATCCTGTATAGTTGATCTACTACATATTTTTTACTTGTGGCGGGCCACCATACTAACGACCCGTAAGTCAATATAGGGCGTACAATTGCTGTGTACATCCACTTAAGCATTATGGGTTTTAGGCCCCATCTGGAGCCAAACATTCTCCTGCAGGAGTAGTAGGCAACTGTTGCCTTTTTTACTCTATGATGTATATTTGGTTTCCATGATAGCTTCGTGTCCAGGATAACTCCTAGGTATTTTGCAGTGTCCGAAAGGGACAGTTCCAGATTATTCAGCCGAGGAAGTTTAAAGCTTTGGGTTTTGGTCTTTGTAGTAAATAGTACCAGTTCCGTTTTGCTAGGGTTTACTCCTAGACCGCATCCTGCAGCCCATCTACTGAGTGTACCCAAGGCGTTGGACATGATATCACTAATCACGTCCGTGAACATCCCTGATACCATTATTACTACATCGTCCGCGTAAGCCACAACTTTAACTCCTGCAGCATCTAATCTGAAAAGAATCGTGTTAACAACGAGAAGCCAGAGCAGCGGAGAAATCACCCCACCCTGTGGTGTTCCTCTACATGCCCATCTTGACATTTCGCTATTACCTAACGCTGCAGTGACATTTCTTGCCTTCAACATAGTAATGATCCAGTTGCTGATGTATTCCTCAACGTCTGCATCCCGGAGAGACTGTTGGATGGCTTCCACTGATACATTATTGAAAGCGCCTTCTATGTCTAGGAAGGCAGCCAAGGTATACTGCTTGTTTTCTAGGGATCTCTCCACGACTCCCACCACCTCATGCAGAGCTGTTTCCGTGGAGTGTCCCTTCAGGTAGGCATGCTGACTATCTGAGAGAATAAACGATCCTTCAAGTCGATGCCTAATATGGGTGTCTAGTAATCTTTCTAGCGTCTTAACTAAGAAAGATGAAAGGCTGATTGGTCTGAAGTCTTTTGGGTCCTCGTGACTCCTTTTTCCAATCTTGGGAATGAAAACCACTTTTACTTTCCTCCAGCTGGTCGGAACGTAGTTGAGTGTAAGACAGAGTTCAAAGAACCTAAAAAGCCAGGGAATGACAGAGCCCTTCGCATTCTGTAGCATCTTTGGAATGATGCCGTCAGGACCCGGCGATTTAAACGGTGAGAAGCTGTCAATAGCCCATGAGATTCTCTCTGGGGATATTAAATCTCTATTGACAGTGTGTTGATTCCCACTAATTGGGAGGATTCCTATGGCCGTGTCAGACAGCCTGGAAAGTGGGTGTTGAGAAGAATACTTAGGGATTCCGCGGAGGAATCTGTCCATGACCCATCCCCCCTCTTAACGAAGGTTGGACATGTGCGGTTCATGGTCAGAGCCCTACTAAGCCTTGCGGAATCCCTAGTTCTATCTATTGACTCACAGAAATTCCCCCATGAGCTTCTTTTGGCGACCTTTATAGCTTTTTTATACGTTGCTAACTTGTCCCGGTAAGGCTGCCATGCTTTCTTCTCATAGCATAAATTGAAGTTCCTGCGTGCCTCCTTGCGTAACTTTGAGAGTTCCGAGCTCCACCACGGAGGGTAACTTTTCTTAGTCTTTGTTAGGGGGCAGGATTCTTCAAAGGCTTTCGTTATAGCCTTATTAAACGCCCCCACATTGTGTGCTTTTTGGCTATTAGACATGATCTGGGCTTACCATTTCCTTTAGCATATAGTACATTGTATGTGGACCTCGGGAACCCCTTGACCTCGGAGTTTGCTACCCATGGTTCCTGCACCATACAAATGTCGATGTTCTCTTCGACTGAGATAACAATTAGGCTATCTGTTGCACATTTCGAGTGCTTAAGATTTATCTGGGCGATTTTTCGAGCCATCGTGCTTATTCCTCAGCTAGCTGCATCCCTCCCAGGAGGTTGTTCGCAGCCTCGACAGCGTCGATCTCAGCTTTAGTTGGGCGGGACACCTTTACCTTAGCGTCCCTGACCCCGAAAAATAGCTTAGAGCCTGCTTTCTCGAGCGCTTCCGCTCCAGACTCCGTGATGGAGAGGATTAGGCAGGTGCCATTACTGCCATGATCTTCCGTGCGGATGACTGACCAGTCATCCATTGGAATGCTATGGTTCTGTAGCTTCAGAAACTCTAGCATTTTGTTACCATCCTTTCCCAGTTTTGGCAACCAAATCCTTGCCCGCGGTCTCATCGGTATTTCCTCCGCAGGGATGAGTTTAAGGCTTAACCCATCCCAAGTCTCACTAATCTTAGCGATACTTTCGCAGAGGAAGTCCTTAGAAAACGCGTCCAAGCACTTGATCACCCTGTACCCCCGGTATATCTCACCGGAGTCGAAGCGAGGAGCCGGCTTATCCTTATTGGTGAGGACGTAGTCCATTACGAGCTCAGCCAATTTGGATTCAATAGCTCCCCACTCCGTTGTTACAGGGAGAATCTTCCCATTTTTGGAATTCGCCAAGGCCACAAGAAGGTTATCCTTAACTACCTCGTTAAAGGGCCTTCGAGTGGACGACGAAGATGATGTTGAGGGAGAGGTTGTTTTCTGCACCTTCCTTTTTTTTTGCTTCCTGGCCGCCCTCTATCTGAGAGTGGTTTCTTTTTGAACTTTTTCCTTCGGCTATTTGCTGGGAGGCCGCTCTGGACGTGCTTGGTAGGGAATCCATAAACTTACGATATTCCTCTACCACGGCCTGGTATCTCACCTTATCCTCAGCATCATGTGGGTGCGTGACTCCTTTCTCCGCATTCTTGGCGATCTTGTCAAGAATGAACACGGCCTTGGAATAAGGAGCTCTTTCTGGCTCCTTTTTTTGGGTTTTCCCTTCTGCCGGTTATCGGCCTCGATTACCGGTGTTGGGGGCACTGTTTTAGTTTGTTGTGCGGATAGCGGAGTACTCTGTCTTTTACCCTCACTATCCGAGAGGTCGACTACTGTCTCCTGGCTGGAGGCAAGAATGTCGTCCTCTGAAGAGATTTCTTCCCTTCTGTTTTGATTGTTTTTTTTTATTTAAATTTTCCATGTATTGTTCCCACGAGTAGGCCAGTAAGGGGATGGACCATCTGCGCAGTGACGGCGTACGCAGACCAGACAAATTTTTATTACAACCGGCCCGTGTCCTGGCGCCGGAGGGGAGCTGTTATCGACTAGTCTTCTTTTACCACTAACTAGCCATTCAGGTCCTCGGCACAGCTACCAATCACCTTGACCTTACAAGTGGGGGAGGGAAGGGATGTTTGGGAGGAGGGAAGGGTGGATGAAGGATTATGGGAAATGGGAGGTGGAAGGGGGCGGTTAACCTTTGGTTAAGAAGGCCTTTTTATCTTCTTACTTCACGACAGGCCCTAAACGTACGGGTATATGTACAGCGCCTGGCCTGAAGTAAGAGACACAGCCTCCCCTTAAGCCACCACATCGCGACAAGATAGTTAACCAGGTGGGGTCGGTGGAGACTTAGTACCACCGCTGCAACAAACAGTAGTAGACTGTGATGGCACTACACCTCCCCCGTTTTTTAATTTAAATTATATTTAAATTGCTACTAAATTACTAATTTAAATGTAAAATGAATTACAATAATTATAAATAAACTAATTTAAATGTATTACTAATAAACTTATTTAAATGTATTTTTTTTTTCAATAAGTACAAGAAAACTTTGGGCTCTTTTTTTCATTTGCTTAATTACATATGAATATACATAGATATTTGTTTGTTTGTTCATGTTCCTCTTTTTTTTTGTTTTTGTTTTTTTTTCGGAAGTTTTGTAACAAAGAAAAAGAATTATTAAATATGTAGGTAAATATATATCGAAAATTCTTGTTTTTGACTTTAGAAAACAACAACTTTGTAATAAAGATCGTTATGTTTATATTTATGTAAATGTTTTTCTTTTTTGTGTTGTATAATGATTTTGAAATATAATTTGTGCGTAAGTATTTGTAAATGGAAAGATAAAAGATTGACGAATTATTTTTGATACTCATGAATTAAGGATTGTAGTCAATGAATACTTTTAATCCTTATATATCTTTAATCTGTTTTTATGTACTTTTTGATATTTATTTTCTGAAATTTTCAAAATACAGTTACCATATTCATCAATGTCAGTGATTTTAAACGGACCCGTGTATAGGGATTCTAATTTATGCCCTGCGTTATTTTCTAATAAGACCAAATCATTAATTTTCATTACGCTACTTCTCACATTTTCATCATAGTAACTCTTTTGCTTTAATTTGGCTTTCTCAATCAATGTTTTTGCTCTAGTTTGTGCAGTATGAAGTCTAAATTTAATTTCTTTTTTATACGCATCTATATTGTATATAGGTTCTATCACGTTTGGTTCCAAAAATTAAAGTGTTGTTGGCAATTTGCCATGAACTAATTCGAATGGACAATACCCATGAACACTAGACGGAGTGGTATTGAAACAATACGTAAAATATTTCAACCAGTCATCCTAGTGGACTTTATCTGTTGATAAATAACTTCTAACAAATTCATTAAACGTTCTATGTGATCTTTCCACAGTCCCCAGTGTTTGATGATGGTATGCTGTAGACGTTTTTCTTGGTTTATGCTGTAGACGTTTCTTGGTTAATTCCAAGTAATGAGCACATGTTACTCACTAGCTGATTTTTATACTCGGTACCCTGATCCGTTAAAATTTTCTTTGGTGGCCCATATGTTAAAATTAAATTCTCAAAAATTGCTTTAGCTATGGTTTTCGCATCTTTCGAAGGAACTGGTATGGCAATCAAATATTTAGATAAATCGCACATGACTGTAACAGCATATTCGTTACCATGATTAGACGTTATAAATGGTCCTATTGTGTCAACTATGACCGTATCAAAACCTTTATTTGGCGTATGAGTTATTGTCAATGGTTCTTCGTGTTTTGGCATGGATTTATTTTTTTTTTTTTGCAAAGAGAGCAAGATTTAAAATGTTTGATGACGTCTTTTGTCATATTCTTCCAGTAGCAGTAGTTTCTAAGTTTGTTTAACGTTCTAGTTACACCTGCGTGTCCTCCCGTTAGGGGTTCATTATGATAAAAATTTAATAATTTATCTTTTTCAATTTTATTCTTCACATACCTCATTCTGGGAGTAAGTAGTCAGTGTATCCAAATACTTTTCTGACTCCTCCTTGAATTCTTCGACCGACAAGTTGCTGAACAAGTCGTCGTTTAGCGATATTTGAACTTTTCGGACTTTTGCATTTCTGGCCTCATTTTCCAGCCTTGACAGTAATTGTTTCTGAACGATTTTGTCATTTAAAATGTAGTCGTCGATTTCAAATTTATTTAATGTAATATTGCCTTTTCTATATACGATATTTAAATCTTCATTGTCAGTAACTTTGTTATTTGCTTGTTTTGAATTTTGCCTTTTTGCTTGACCTCTTGTTGTTACTATGCACACATTTGCCTCATTTATTGTTTTGATGGAGTCTATATCAATTCTTGATAGTGCATCTGCACCGCAATTATCAGAGCCTTTGATATGCTGAATTTCAAAATCATACTCTTCTATGTCTAGTCTCATGCGCGTTAATTTAGACGATGGGTTTTTAAGTGAAAAAAGATACGAAAGTGGTTTATGGTCGCTGCGGATAACGAATTTGCTACCGTAAACGTAGGGTCTAAAATGATTAATCGCCCAATGAATTGCTGTCAACTCTTGTTCAATGGTAGATTTATGCGATTCCCCTTTTGTAAACGAACGTGAAGCAAATGCGATAGGCATTTGTTTCCCCTCATATTCTTGAATTAATATAGCACCACAAGCAATTTTGCTTGGGTCCGTTGTTATGTAGAAAAGTTTATCAAAATCAGGATATTTCAGTACCTTCGGTTTAAGTAACGCATTTTTTAAATATTGAAATGATTTCTCACACTCCTTTGACCAAATGAATTCGACGTTTTTACGAGTAAGTTTTGTTATATGCAATGCATATTTCGCGAAGTTAGGAACGAATTTTCTATAATAGTTGCAAAATGCAATAAAACGTTTGGCTTCTTCAGGATTTGTTGGTGTTGGAAAATTTTGAATAATCTTAAATTTAGATTCGTCGGAGCGAATACCTTGATTGGTACACCTATGCCCGAGAAAAACGACTTCAGTGCAGAAAAAATTACACTTTTGAGGGTGAAGTTTCAAGTTGTATTTTCTGCACGTCTCGAAAACATCACGCAAGTTATTGATCATGTGCTTCTCAGAACAGCCTATAACAATTAAATCGTCCATATACAAAAATGCTTGGCCTGGCTTAAGACCTGAAAAAGCTAACGACATAATTCTTTGGAATGAGTTTGGTGCGACTTTCAAGTCATACGGGAGATGCTTAAAACGAAATGAGCCTTGCTGTGTGGAAAATGATGTTAAATCCCTGGATTCCTCATCCAGTTCAATCTGGTGAAATCCTGACATGAGGTCAAAACATGAAAAATATTTTGCACTCCCCAGTTGGTCAAGGATATCATCTATCCTTGGCAGTGGATATTTATCGGCTGCTAATCTCTTGTTCACTTGGCGAAAATCGAAAACTAAACGCCAGTTTTTATTATTATCTCCAGGAAGTGATTTTTTCGGAACGAGAAGAAGTGGGCTGTTATATTCGGATAACGAAGGTTCAATGATTTCATCTTTTAGTAATTTATTGATTTGCTTATCAATTTCCTCTTTTTGAGTTTGCGGAATACGGTAATTCTTGATGTATGTCGGTGTCGGGTCTTTAACGTGAGGTCTTTGCTTATAAAAATTATTGACTGTGATTTTTTCATGTTCTAATGCAAAAATGTCTATATTCTGTACAAAGTTTAACTAGCTTGGCGGAAACAAATTTAGGAAAATTATTTTCTAACTTGTGAATTACTTCATCATTTCTATATCCATCGGACTGCTGTATTATAAAAACGTTGTAATTGGTTAAATTTTCAAAACGAATTTGTTTATTTTTAATCGTTGTGTTATTGTTAGTGGTATTTAGGATTTTTATGTACGGATTAGATCCTGAAATTATACAATTTGGTATTAAAATGCCATTTTCTAGCTCTTGATTGGGTATGAAATAGGATTGGTTGTGGTCTAGACCATAAATTTTCCGAAAAGTTTCGCAACGTGAGGGCACAGTAAATTCATTAGCTGTTTGCAAATCAATGATTGGCATTTGGATATCATAAGGCAATTCCTTAGTACGGATTATTAAAACGCTATTTTCATCGCCATAATTCAAAATGCAATTCTTAAATTTTAAAAAGTAAAGACCTATAATACCATCACACGGAATAGGGAAGTTATAGTCGACCACAAATAATCTGTGACCAATTATATTGCCATTAATAAAAATATTACAAAAGATAGAACCAATGCTACTAAAAACTCCTTCACCAACGCCTTTTATAGAAACGATCTGAGTCCTATTTATCTCTGTGCTGTTTCGTATTTGCTCCACTTTAACTAAAGAAATATCAGAACCAGTGTCCAGAAGGAAAGTGCTTGTTGAAATGCCCGATAAATTTAGTTTAATGTAACTACAAAAATTTAAATTCAAACTGTAAATTGTCTCATATTCAGGGGTGAAACGTTTAGTGTTATTTGTATTTCTAAAATCCTGTATGTGTTCGTGAATTTCGGGCCCCCTCCCCTGTGGGGGTCCTATTGGTTTCCCGAATCCTGTTCTATAACGCGTACATTTCTATTACTAGGTCTGAAATTATTAGGCTGTGACCGACGGTTACCATAATTACTGTTGCGGAAATTCTCAGTATTACTGCTAGGGCCTTGGTAATTCCGAGCGTGAAGTGAATTGTTGTTACCATTGCTGCCATTATTATTGAAACTATTTCGGTTTCTGCCTCTAAACCTTTTATAATTCGTGCCTCGATATCTATTGTTTGCGTTATTTTGCGTTCTGACGTGATAATTTGTTGGCTACTTGTGCTATCGTTCGCTACGCTAGTAAATTTGGCTGTTGCCTCCGAAATATTATAAAATTTTCCTACCTCCATGACCAGTTTAACCTTTTCGTTGTTAGCATTCTTTGCCAGATATGCGTTGTTCAGTGCCTTTGCCAACTGTTCCATTTCCTTTGTGTAATCCGTTGTACTTTTGTTCAACTGTTTTGTATTCAAAATTTTGCAAGTGATTGACTCTGCACTCTCACCTTTTATTAACGAACGAAGCTTAGCTATAACATTTTCAATTGTATTTTCCGTAGTTATGTAATTCCTTGCTGTACCTAACAATTTCGTTTTTATTAACTGGATGGCTATCGTCTCATGCGTACCTTTTAACGTGTTCAGCAATGTCAAAGCGTCAACGAATCGTTGCAAATTTTCCACCTTGCCATCGAAATCTGGCAATATTTTGCATGCCAACTCTATGAATTTCAATTGGTCTGCCATTGTGGGTATACAAGTGTTATCTAGCGTTGCGTTACTATCCCAAGGAAGCTGTTCTTCCGCACTGTCCTCTTCCAGCTTAAATTCAAAAGATTCGTTCAATTCAGTAGGGATTTTAACCTCAATGTTCAGCCTTGAAAAAATATACTCTAATTTTTACCTAACACCTGAAATGAGTTCCTCTACCTGTTTACTTTCGCCCTTTGCTAATATGTGTCCTAGATTCCTGAAAGTCGTCACAATGTGATTGTGGTGAATTACCATCAAATCCAAGTGCTTGCTCTGTGTCGCCCTGCCGGGTAAATTCGATTTGTTAAGACACTTATAAGACTTGTCGAACAAATTCTTATCCTCCTGTAACAGTAGTACTATTTCCGACCCTGTAAGTTCTTTTCCCTTCGATCCAGGCATCCGAGCGAACAAACTAGAACCAATATCAAATCAAACGCGTACGAAAAAAATCAATGAAATATAATGACTACAATAAACAACCTAACAATTAATAAATCATTTCATTACTTTTTTTTCTATATTTTTGTAGTTTTTTACTATGATAATAATACAATTTTTAAGTTCGGATATTAAACTTATTAATTGGCAATCGTTCTAAAATATCGTGTTGTTTTTTTTCTGTTTAAATTTCTACAGCATTTAATTCTTCTAACAACACTCTTGGTTGTGTTAAACAATATTATGATGCACTTTTGTTTCCAATTATTTCATGTTTTTGCAAAAATATGACATTGCCATGACATTAAAATAATCAGCCTAAACGTTGTTCTGCAAAAGTATAAAAAAAATTTATATGTAGCAGCAACTTAAATTAAAGCCAAGGTAAAGCAAAAGCATTTTAAAGTTATTATGAATTAAATTTAATTTATTGTAGTAAAGTATACAAAAAGTTATTATTATTTGGTTTAGCAAGATATGTAGAGAAGCGATGAAATTTAAATATCAAGTCGAAACGCGATTTCATAATATAAAAAAAATTTCCAATGTAGTATTTAATTCAAAAATGAATATTGCTTTAAAATTTTTAGCAAATTTCTTAATCTCTTGTACACTAGCTCATGAATTTTTGTAATGTTATTTCTTAGTCGAAAACGTTTCAGATTTGTTATTTTTGTTTTGCATGTTGATGTGAAAATAATAATCGTTAAATTTTTTTTTTTAGTATTTGCATGTTCCTTTGGTCTTTTGATTTATTTTCATTTCTTTTTCATATAGGTACATACTTTCATAATTACTTTGACTTGTGTGCACTGCTTTCTTGTCACTTTCTGGTACAGTCATGTTTTAGTTTAAATTTGCTTCTTTTTCGCTTTGTTCTTTATTTGCTTATTAAGACGTTTAATTCCATTACTATTTGTTTCCAAGTTTTGTCTCTCTTTTTTTTTTGTTTCGTGTTATATTCAGTGTTCAATTAACAAAAAAAATGTTGAGTGTGCAAACTTTAGATATACATACATATATGCGAGCTTTGATTGTGATTTTATTTAAGTATTAACATATTTCACATTTTCATACTTTTCATATTTTAAGCTATTTTGTTTCCCACTGTTTTTTTCACACATTATTTTCCTTTTCTTTATTGTAAATGACTTTCTCCTTAATTTTAGCAAAACTTTTCCTGATATTATTGCATTAATTTGTTACTTAGAATTGCTCCGAAATAAATTTTAAACACTAGCTATAGATTATTTGAACAGTTTTATAGAAGAATTGTAATCTTGTTTTTATTTTTCTTTTTATTATATTTCCAATGATGATATAAAATTATGCACTGTTTAGTTGCTACTTGTCCTCTATTGCGACTGAAATTAGTGCTACCGTTGAAGTATGTTTGCGATGTTTGTTTTTTGATTCATTTTTCTTTCTCATTTTATAAAATAATTTTAAGAGTGTAATTGATTTTTATTTATAATTTAATACATTTATTTGCTTTTAATTGTTATTAATAACTTTCTCAATTGTATTGTTGTTGGCTTAATTTGGTTACCACTGTACGTTTGCGAGTTCATTCTTTCCTTATTAGTTTTGCATATATCCATTTTGATCTTGTTGTACTCGTACTGTAAATAACCGTTTCTTTTTTTCAATCTCTTTTGCCAACACTTTTTGTTCGTACCAATTTTTTTTTGTTGTAATCGTTTGTCTGTGTTTACACCATGAAAGTCTTATTTTTAAGATTGCTAGTTTATAGGCAAGAAAGGCGAGGGGAACTGAAACGAGTACACACTATGATGTACTGTCGATACGTTTTGCTTTCTCATTCGTAATTTTGTACCTGAAGTTGGCCGCAATAAAATTTTGACATTTTCTTTTATTTCAATTTCTTTATATTGTTTGATACACAACATAGTTGAGCTGTAGAAAAAAGTGCCTTAATTAAAAGAATTAGTAAATTTATAAATTTGTGCAAAAAAAAAATGTCTTTAAAGTGGAAAAGAGAGGATACCGAAAAACTGATATTATATATCCAACAACATCCTTGCCTGTTCAATATCAAATCAGCGGAGTATTTGGACAGAACAAAAAAAAGCGCAGGCCTTCAATGAAATTGTGGAAAATTTAAAAGAAAGCATTCCCAATGTTCGATTGGAAGATGTAAAACAAAAATGGAGGAATGTGAGAACACAATATGTTCAAGAACTGCGAATGCTGAACCATTCTAAAAAGTCTGGTTCTGGTAAGACTGACGTATATGTTCCCAAACTTTGGTGCTTGAGTCAACTTACATTTTTAAAAAGCAATACAAGAATGAGAACAAGCGGAGATAATCTGGAGGTAATATATTACATAGTACCTATAATATATAATATTAAAACGAAACAGTTTATTTTAGGATAATATATTAGAAGATGAAGAAAACATCCCAGAATTTGAAATTGAAGACGAAAGCTGCTCCGAAGAACCACACAAGAAAAAACAAAAGGTATTTAGATATTTTAAATAATACAAATTTGAAAATAATAAATCTTTCTTTAGCGTTTTGCAGATATAAATTTAATGCGCAAAGACTTATGTAGTTTTAGAAAAACTATAAATGAGAGAAAAAAAGAAAGAAAGTTTGGTTGGTTGGGTACTATGGTAACTAATGTGATGGACGAAATCGGTCCTCACGAGCAAGATGATGCTGCCTGGCAAGTACAGTGCCTAATGCGCAGGCTCAAAAATCAAAGGTTTCAAAGAGAAAGGCCTTCCACATCCTCCAGTACTTCCACAAAAGATATTTTGGAATTATCAATGGACGGAGTGTTTGACGAGGAGGATTTCATATAAATATATGACTGTCTAATCACTGGTAAAAACACATTTAAAACATTAGATAACTGCAAACTCTAAATATGAACTATCTGCTTTCCAGCTCTATACGATCTCATATGCAACATAAAGAAAAGTAAAAATTTTATTAATATGCATATATATTTATGAATTCATGTTCCTTATTATTTAACTGTTAATTAAATGTCATATATTTGTTATAGATTTTGTGATAATTTGTCCTGGTGAAATAATAATAAGTCGCAACAATATTTTATAAGAGCTGATCTTAAGCTAATTGTTAAAAACAAATTAATAACAAACTTCTTATTTTATTATTAATTCTACGAATGAATTTTTAATTTTTCAACTTTTAGTTTTTATAAATGTTTTTAATGTTGGTTTGATACGTTACCAACTTTTTAATGAAATGAAAGTCACTTATTTTTTTAATTTAAATGAATTTTATTTTTAGCCTAAGGTTTTGTTACCATGGCCTTCTTTTAACATTAGTAAGTAAGTTGTAATTGTTGTCTAATGATATATATGTAAATAAAATAATGCATACATAACACAATTTTAAAATAAATTCAAAGAACGTATTGTTTTCTTTATTGACAAAAGGAATACAGATTTCACATCCAGTCCAACTTTCCTTCATTGCTGAAATATGACATAAATTGTTGTCGAATAGCTTCTGCTTCGCCCTTTCGCGGATTGTATGGTTTTTCACCTTCTCTTTCGTGACCTAAGGGATGTTGTGTGCTAGTTATATATGAGTCGTCTGGTTGCATCAAAAAGTTGTGCAGTGCGCAACAAGCAAATGTAATTTTTTCAACCGTTTCTACTTTAAGGTCCATGTGAGTTAAAAATACACGAAATCGATTAGCTAGAATCCCAAAAGCGTGCTCAACAACATGACGAGCTCGTGTAATTCTTGCGTTAAATATTTGCTTCTCTGTGGAATTCGTTTGATGCGGGTATGTCTTCATTAAATGTGTTTGCATAGGAAATGCATCATCTCCAATAACCACATAAGGGAGGCATCTTCCATTACCAACGACTGCTTTTGGAGGTATCTCTTTGCCTTCTTGCAAAATATTTCTTAACTTGCTTTGCAGAAAAACCCCAGCATCATTGTTACGACCATTGCAACCAATATCAACATAGATAAATCTGCAATTTGCATCTACAAGGGCTAATAAAATAATACTATTTGTACCCTTGTAGTTATGGTAAAATGCACCGTCACTTCGCCGTGATCTAAAGTTTATGTGCTTTCCATCTATAGCCCCTATGCAGTTAGGAAATTGCCATTTTAAAGCAAATTCCTTAGCAATAGACTCCCATTGCGAATGGCTGCTGGGGAACTGTTGGAAAATATTTGCTTAGAAATATATAAAGTAAGCAATAATCATTTTTACCTTTACATACGTCGATTTTAATTTCTTCCAAATTATATCCGTTACTTCAGGTATTATATGACAAATAGATGCCTTTGAAATTCGTGTTTGGTAATCCAGGCTTTGGTACGTTTCTCCTTATTTAATATTAAATAAATATCTCAATTATAATTGTTTTTTCTATAAATTGTGTATCCTTTCACAAACTCACCGGTAGCTAAAAAACGAAGAGTCAATGCTAACTTTTCAGCTGATGTTATTGATTCCCGCATAACAGTGTTGGAACGCTCTATATCATGCTGAATTAAATCTAGCAGAGTTTGGAACTGTAATTTCGTCATTCGTATGTAGTTTTTATATGAAGACTCGTCGTTCACAAACAACTCTTTTGTCAGGAAAGCAAACGACCCACGTTCCTTTTTCGCATTCCTCCATGATTTAATCCAATTCCTTTTTCTTGTTTTGTTTGGAAGGTAAGTGGTTTTTTCGCATAAATCAACCAGTCCTAAAGCAATCAAAAATCAAGGACATTTTATGGATGTACATTTATGTATATGTAATATATAACCTACCTATGAGAATTTCCTCCTTTTCACTGTCGTCCGAGTCCAATTCTGTTGCTTCTCCAATGCATTGTACGATATCATTAATTATTGAATATTTTGCTTCATCCATTTCAAACTTTATTAAATATAACACTTTAGACAAAAAATTTAGTTAAATGTAACCACAATTTCACAATATACTTCAATTTAGTATCTTTGGAACACACAACTATACATAACAAATATGTCGCCAACAATAAGACTTTCATCGTGTGAACGCCGAAGATAGTTCAAAGAAGAATAAATAAGAATCTTAAAAATAAGACTTGCATGGTGTAAACACAGACTTTCCAAATAATAAAATGTTATAACAAGATTTTTCTTTTGTATTGTATTGTATGTAATTTGTATGTTTTTTCTACCTTTTTTTTACTTGTTAAGTGTTATATTTTTGGTTATTGTCATTTTATTTAAACTTTTTCTTGCTTTTCATATATCTTTTTCTGAAAACTCTTTGAACTGGTTTGGGTTTTAAAAAAATTATTGTTTTTTCTTTTTCTTGCAGTCTCTTTAGTTAGTACATTTTCTCTGACACCGATTTTCCTTTTTATGCATATTTAAAAAAAAAAATTTTTAGGTTTATTTTTATGCAGTTTTATATTGTTTTAATATTTTGCTATAAAGAAACTTTATCTTTTCATTTAGCACTTTTAACATAACTCTTAGTTTATGTAAAGAATTTTAAACAAGACATTTGTGTGTATGTATATCGTTTTATAGATTTATTAAATTCACACTTTCCGTTAATAAATTTTTCTTAGCAAAACTCGTCTTTTCTTTTTCTTCTTTCTACTATTACTTGTTTCTTTTGTGTGTATATTTTAGAGTTTTGGAAATTTTTTCTCGTAAATATGTTGTAGCATTAATATGTAATTTTGTTACAATTTTCTTGAATTTTGTTAAAATATCTGTATTTTCTATAAACCTTTTCTTTGTTTTATTATGAAATGTATGTAATTAAGGCCCTAATTGTATAAAACGCAACGTCTCAATTTTCTTAGCGTTGCATTAAATTACAGTTTGCAAATCACTGCGTTCAAGTAAGTGATTGCTAGCGTTGCAACAGCCGATTCTTACGTTATTGTTAATACAACTGTTCGAAAATATACATTTTATAAAACACAACGCTGAATTTATTATCACTTGAGTTGTCAAATTTAACGCCTCCATTTTCTTGGCGTTAGTTTTAATAGTTGATAAAAAGTATTATTTAAAAGTAAAAAATAATTGAATTTGATGAGAGTAAATACATACATACAAGCATATATATGTATGTATATATATTTGATATTAAATACTATTCAAATTATTCTTAGGGCGAAAAAGGAGGCAACAACTGCAGCTCAATTTGAGTTGCTGGTAGCAGAAATGGAAAAGCATCCAGATGTGGCACTCGGAATGCCTAATGTTGGCAATTCAAAGGCAAGAGTTGATAATGTTTGGGAAGCTACGTCGAAACTCCTCAATGCAATTGGCCCACCAATTAGAACACCCGCGAAGTGGAGAAAGGTTTGTTGAAAACATTTTTAAACAGCAATATTTTAAATACATATCTACTTACTTTAGGTTTGGGCTGACTACAGAGGCAGACTAAAAAAGAAATTATCCATCAATAAATCAAGTATTCGACAAACTCGTGGTGGACCATCAGAATATTGCGAATTAACACCAACTGAAGTAGCAGTTGATAGTATTGTTAATACTAGTGTAGCTGCTAATCCAACTGGCACTGTCTATGGTTTAAGCATATCAAATACATCAAACAAGTCGCCTAAACATGTACAAACTTCGTCACCTACACTAGTATCAACTGAAAACTCTCAGCTGCCACAAATGTCATCCTTTCTCCTAAACGAAGATATGTGTATAGCAGAAGAAAATGACTTAGAAGTTGGTGGAACACTAATTAAGGCGCAATTTCCTTCGCGAAATCAATATAGTAATAAAAAAAAAGAAGACGAATTGAAAAAAATGAAGAAAGGAAAAAACTGATTAAGTTAGCCGAATAGCAAACAGCAGAAATCGCCAGAAATGTATTAGCTTTGGAAAAACTAACTGCAGCCATAGAAAAGCAAACCAAAATTCTCCAAGAAAAATTTAAATAGTTATTAAACTTTATTTATAGTAAACAAAAAATTAAATTTCATAATACAAACAATTCAACTGTTCAACTGTTTGTTTTATGTAAAGCGCACTAAAATGGATTATTTTAATTTAATTTATAATTAAAACAAAAACTGAATTTTTAATTTTTCTTATATAAATGATATAACAAATATTAAAAGGCTTTTTCATAATAAATTATTTGCTACACTGTCTCTAATTCTTTGACCATCTGCAGAACTTGAAACATCACTTTCAAGGTCATCAATATCACCAACGTTGATCTCTTCATGCTCTTCCATCTGCGGCCATTCGTTTTTGTAATAAATACAAATGTTATGCAAAGCACAACAAACATTTACCATTGTTTTGGCTTTTTCCTCCCCATAATGTAGTCCTCTTTCTCCAATTAAACACCTAAAGCGATTTTTCAATACACCAATGCACCTCTCTATAGTGTTGTGGGCTTTTGTAAGTTTGTTGTTAAAAACTGTTTGTCTTTCGTTTGACGGATTTCTGTAGGGTGTTAACAAGTATGGCAAACACTGATAACCACCATCTCCTAAAATTATTATAACAAATTAAAATTATTTGTATGAAATTCTGTACACAAATACATATGTATGTCACTCATTGTTTTCAAGACTAACTGCCAAAACTATGCCCATTCAGATATAGCTTTAAAATTTCCCATTAATATGTGGTTAAACTGAAAATTAAGGTTGTGTAACAACAGTTTTTTAATTTTGTGTCTGGCAGTTAGTAAATGAGGGGCAGTTATGTTTGTTTACCTTACGTTTTACACATACCTAGAAGCCAAGCGTTGGATTTACCATTCAAATACGAGTTTTTTAAATGCTCATCTGCTGCGCTGGAAGACCAAACAAATGCGTCGTGATTAGCACCTGGATGACGGGAATCCACAAACGTTATTATTTGGTTGCAATTGCATATCTATAAACAAATTAAACAAAATTGAACCTGCTTTAAGAAATCTTAGTTATTCTTACATACCAGCATAACGTTCAAACTATAAAAGCCTTTCCTGTTGTAATAAAGGTGCTTCACATCTTCTTTGGGAGGCATTATTCTAATATGCTTCCCATCGACGCAGCCAATTACACCTGGGATTACAAATTTTTCAACAAATTCAATCTTGCTGTTCATCTCCTCTTCTGCCGTAAGATTAAACTTTATCCATTTTGGACAAAGCGATTGTTCCATAGCGGACAAACATTCGTTTATAACGTCACTAACCTTGGACTGTGAAAGAGATGTTATAAGCTCATTCCCAATCCCTTTTTGATACCCTCCAGTTGCCAAAAACCTTATTGTTGTTGCAAGTTTTGCCTCTTTTGATACAGCTGTCGCACGGTAGGTTTCTTTTAGAAAAGGTGTTATCTCATGCAATATATATATATATATATATATATATATATATATATATATATATATATATATATATATATTTATATATATATACATCGCAACACTCTTCAAAAACAATGTTTATTTCTAAAAATCTCCAATCAACAACGCACGTTTTCGACTCGATCCGTCCTTCGTTGACTCATCTTTACGATAGCCCGTATATTGTCGTAAAGCGTTTTCCGAAATTTTTCAAAATAGTTATGCGGGGTCGTAGAACTAATATTAGTATTGATAGCTTAAAGCCATATTTTTTCCAGCGTCAGAATCGTTAGGCTCAGCTAAGCGAGTAACGATTTTTCCTTCGCCTCATGATTTCGTGCCTAGCACCCGACACAATTTTATTTATTTTATTTATTTATTTAGTCTATGGATTAATTCTTACAGACTGACACAATTAAAATATAACAATGTTTCAGAAATGATAAGTACATACATATATAAATGGAATCTGAAAAGCTTTGTTTTAATAGTAACAAGGCAAATTACAGCAAAAACAAAAAATATGGCTTTAACAAATGTCGATTTAACAAAGTAAACATTTATTTATAATCAATTTTGTAATGAGTTAAGATTTAAAATTATATCATTTTTTACAACATCAATACTTTTTTTGAAATCGATACAAGGGTAAAGTCTATTAAAATCACTGCGAATTCTCCGAAAGTGATCGAAGTTACTAAAGTTTGTAGTGTAAAACTTAATTCTCAAGAAGCTGTAATCCATTGTTGTACGATTGGGTATATTCAAGTTTATTTTGCTCAGGAGAAATTGAGATGTGATGCACCCGTTTATTAATTTCAGCAGAAAGGTAACATTTAGCATTTGCCGACGG
Source organism: Linnaemya tessellans (assembly GCA_951800035.1). NCBI lineage: Eukaryota > Metazoa > Arthropoda > Insecta > Diptera > Tachinidae > Linnaemya > Linnaemya tessellans. The sequence continues at coordinate 71,885,559 of OX637532.1, forward strand.
TTCCTTAAGGTTGAAAGCTTAATAAGTCCTAGGCGTCTCTCGTAAGATGGTAATCTTATATTAGAGTTCCAAGGAAGACCACGAAGACAAAATAATAAGAATTGCACTTGTACTGACTCTATTTTATTTGAATGTGAAAGATATTGTGGGTCCCATGCAACAGATCCGTATTTAAGTATTGGGCGAACTAAAGTAGTAAATAACATCTTGGTTGTGTAAGGGTCGGAGAACTCCTTAGCCCAGCGTTTAATAAAACCCAGACCACCAGTAGCTTTGTTAATCGTTGAAGTTATATGGCATCTGAAGTCCAGTTTTTTATCTAAAATAACTCCCAAGTCATTAAATGAATCCGCTAGGTCAATAATAGCATTATTTATTTTATAGAGTCCATTGATTGGAGTTGTTCTTGAGAAAATCATATATTTGCACTCTTTCACATTTAGGTCCATTAAATTATTAGCGCACCAAGCGCTTAAGTGTATAATGTCAGCTTGGAGACGCAACTGTTGATCAATAGGATCAAACGATAAGAATAACTTTACGTCATCTGCATACATTAGTATATTTGAGTTTTCAACAACGGATGGAAGATTATTAATAAATAAAGTAAATAAAAGTGGGCCGAGATGACTACCCTGAGGCACACCTGATATAACATTTATATCAGTAGAGAGCATATTGCGGAACTTGACACACTGCATTCTGTTCTTCATATAAGATTCGATCCATTTTCTTAGAGACGTTCCAAATCCAATTCGGTCAAGCTTATGAATGAGTAAGTTGTGATTCACCTTATCAAAGGCCTTACTAAAATCAAAATAGATGACATCTGTTCGTTTGCCAGTGACAAATGCATCGTTAACTAAGGTTGTTAATTCTAAGAGATTCCTAATAGTTGTTCGACCTTTACAGAAGCCATGCTGCGCAGAAGAAAGGATAGACGTTGCTTGATATGACAATGTATCGCATAAGAGTTGCTCAAACAACTTTGGTATAGCGTTCAGTTTAGCTATACCACGATAATTTGATATATCAGCTTTAGATCTAGATTTGAACAGCGGAATGATGAACGATTTCTTCCCATTTGGAGGAAAATAACTCATTTTGAGTGATTTGTTGAATAAATAGGTCAATGCAGTGCTTAGTAAATGAGGACAGTATTTTAAAATACTACTAGGAATACCATCAGGACTGGGAACATACGAAAGTTTTAGATTTTTCATATAAGTCAAAACAGTTTGCTGCTCAATACGGGGTACATTAAAATTCACTGATTCAGGGATATGGTAAGAATACTGTTCGATATTTCTAAACGTAGACGCTGAATAGGTTGATGCAAAAAAGTCAGCAAACATATTACTTATAACTTTATCATCTGACGACTCATAATCTTAAAACTTCTTAACAGAAGGAAAATCTGACACACGCCTCTTCGAATTGACAAACTTATAAAAAGATTTGGGATGATTTTTTAGGTTATTTTTTATCCTGTTTATATAAGAACCATAAGCCAGTTGATTAACAATGGTATATGCAGATCTCGCTGAGGAGTACATAGAATAATTTAGTTGAGATGAATTTTGCTTGTACTTTTTAATTAGTTAACTCTTTCTTTCATCTGACCATTTAGTCGTAGTTCGAGGTTCAGTGTTGCTAGAAAATCCATTCCCAGTATCATTTCCTCCGCTAGGGAGGTGATTACCGGTATCCGCAGAGGAACCGTTTTCTTCTCATATTGGACGTCTAAATGGAATTCCTCCAATGAGGCTGCGAGTGACTGGTTGGCCATCTGAACTTGGCCCTGGGTACGGACAGGGTTAATGTTTAATCTCAGCAGGTGTCGTTTTAGGGCCTGGCCCATATACGTGCGGGAGGATCCGGTATCGATCAGCGCCCGGATTCGTTTGCCGTGGGTCGTTATCATGACGTAATACCGCCCATCATTAACTGATAGTGGTTGGGTGGGTATTTCGGAAATGACCTGACGACAGGAGCACGACCGTGAGTATCTACCATCTTCACCGCAGTATGAGCAAAATAGCCGAGATGGAAACCGGCATGCGTATCTCTTATGTCCAATTCCCTTGCACCTCCAGCAAGCTGCTTCTCTTACGTAAATAATATGCGAGCTCTGTGGGCGTTCCTCTTTTTTCAAGACTTCGGATTCATCCGTCATACTGATCAGATCGTCCAAGTCGTTGAATTCACTGCGACGGACGTAATGTCGGTATTCTGTGCGAAGGCCGTCGTAGATACGGTCGAGGTGTGATAATTTCCGAAGCGTAGGGATGTAATCTTTGGCTCGTTCTCGTGTGTATTGTCTTCGATTGTAAAAACTCTGTTCCAATTGTGACAGCTATCGAGTAGGGAGAACAAATTTCTCCATTTCTATCCTAAACGTCTGCCAATCGTATATTGCCGTCTTTGGACGCGGAACCATTTGAGCGCATTTCCTGTCAGCATGCTTAGCATCGCCGGTGTAGTGCCATCACAGTCTACTACTGTTTGTTGCAGCGGTGGTACTAAGTCTCCGCCGAATACATATAAGACAAAGCATAATAAAGAATAAATGTGCGAGCGATCGCATTAAGAATTGGAAGCTACAACTGTCTGGTGTTAATTTATTTGACCGCGTCTTCATACGCGCTATATGGCGACCGTGACGTAGTGAGAAAACAATAATTAATTCCAAAATTAAACTGAGATCTTTTGAAAAGAAATTGAAGAAAAACTAAATTTAGGCCGTAATCGTGTAATTCACTTGCGTTAAACGCATCACCCACGCTTTTGGGAACGCATCACAGAGAATATGCCATTTTATTAATCACTGCGTCATTGCGTTTGGCAAACGCCGAAATATTACGATATTACAACATTGTCAAATCATTACGTGGCTATTGTTGCCATTGTATATATTGATACTAAAATTTAAAAGAAAAACTTACACAAAGCTATACTTATTTGGCGTTGGCAATGCTATTAGCCAAGCAGCTGTTCAACAACTTTGTTTACTTTTTATTAATGAAAATATATCAAATTGTGAAGACAAAACTTTTATACAAAGTAAAAATAAAAAATGTTCGCACTTATGGATATGTCGTCTTCTTCGGATGATGAAAATTCTTTTAGCATCCTTGACATGTCTGTTGAAAGAAATGAATTGCGCTCTAGCATCAATATCATGAATTTGCCGAATAATATATATATATATATATATATATATATATATATATATATATATCTATATATATATATATATATATATATCTACGACGGCCTTCGCACAGAATACCGACATTACGTCCGTCGCAGTGAATTTAACGACTTGGACGATCTGATCAGTATGACGGATGAATCCGAAGTCTTGAAAAAAGAGGAACGCCCACAGAGCTCGCATATTATTTACGTAAGAGAAGCAGCTTGCTGGAGGTGCAAGGAAATTGGACATAAGAGATACGCATGCCGGTTTCCATCTCGGCTATTTTGCTCATACTGCGGTGAAGATGGTAGATACTCACGGTCGTGCTCCTGTCGTCAGGTCATTTCCGAAATACCCACCCAACCACTATCAGTTAATAATGGGCGGTATTACGTCATGATAACGACCCACGGCAAACGAATCCGGGCGCTGATCGATACCGGATCCTCCCGCACGTATATGGGCCAGGCCCTAAAACGACACCTGCTGAGATTAAACATTAACCCTGTCCGTACCCAGGGCCAAGTTCAGATGGCCAACCAGTCACTCGCAGCCTCATTGGAGGAATTCCATTTAGACGTCCAATATGAGAAGAAAACGGTTCCTCTGCGGATACCGGTAATCACCTCCCTAGCGGAGGAAATGATACTGGGAATGGATTTTCTAGCAACACTGAACCTCGAACTACGACTAAATGGTCAGATGAAAGAAAGAGTTAACTATTTAAAAAGTACAAGCAAAATTCATCTCAACTAAATTATTCTATGTACTCCTCAGCGAGAACTGCATATACCATTGTTAATCAACTGGCTTATGGTTCTTATATAAACAGGATAAAAAATAACCTAAAAAATCATCCCAAATCTTTTTATAAGTTTGTCAATTCGAAGAGGCGTCAGATGATAAAGTTATAAGTAATATGTTTGCTGACTTTTTTGCATCAACCTATTCAGCGTCTACGTTTAGAAATATCGAACAGTATTCTTACCATATCCCTGAATCAGTGAATTTTAATGTACCCCGTATTGAGCAGCAAACTGTTTTGACTTATATGAAAAATCTAAAACTTTCGTATGTTCCCGGTCCTGATGGTATTCCTAGTAGTATTTTAAAATACTGTCCTCATTTACTAAGCACTGCATTGACCTATTTATTCAACAAATCACTCAAAATGAGTTATTTTCCTCCAAATGGGAAGAAATCGTTCATCATTCCGCTGTTCAAATCTAGATCTAAAGCTGATATATCAAATTATCGTGGTATAGCTAAACTGAACGCTATACCAAAGTTGTTTGAGCAACTCTTATGCGATACATTGTCATATCAAGCAACGTCTATCCTTTCTTCTGCGCAGCATGGCTTCTGTAAAGGTCGAACAACTATTAGGAATCTCTTAGAATTAACAACCTTAGTTAACGATGCATTTGTGACTGGCAAACGAACAGATGTCATCTATTTTGATTTTAGTAAGGCCTTTGATAAGGTGAATCACAACTTACTCATTCATAAGCTTGACCGAATTGGATTTGGAACGTCTCTAAGAAAATGGATCGAATCTTATATGAAGAACAGAATGCAGTGTGTCAAGTTCCGCAATATGCTCTCTACTGATATAAATGTTATATCAGGTGTGCCTCAGGGTAGTCATCTCGGCCCACTTTTATTTACTTTATTTATTAATAATCTTCCATCCGTTGTTGAAAACTCAAATATACTAATGTATGCAGATGACGTAAAGTTATTCTTATCGTTTGATCCTATTGATCAACAGTTGCGTCTCCAAGCTGACATTATACACTTAAGCGTTTGGTGCGCTAATAATTTAATGGACCTAAATGTGAAAGAGTGCAAATATATGATTTTCTCAAGAACAACTCCAATCAATGGGCTCTATAAAATGAATAATGCTATTATTGACCTAGCGGATTCATTTAATGACTTGGGAGTTATTTTAGATAAAAAACTGGACTTCAGATGCCATATAACTTCAACGATTAACAAAGCTACTGGTGGTCTGGGTTTTATTAAACGCTGGGCTAAGGAGTTCTCCGACCCTTACACAACCAAGATGTTATTTACTACTTTAGTTCGCCCAATACTTGAATACGGATCTGTTGTATGGGACCCACAATATCTTTCACATTCAAATAAAATATAGTCAGTACAAGTGCAATTCTTATTATTTTGTCTTCGTGGTATTCCTTGGAACTCTAATATAAGATTACCATCTTACGAGAGACGCCTAGGACATATTAAGCTTCCAACCTTAAGGAGCCGTCGGCAAATGCTAAATGTTACCTTTCTGCTGAAATTAATAAACGACTGCATCACATCTCAATTTCTTCTGAGCAAAATAAAGTTGAATATATTTTATCGTGCAACAATGGATTACAGCTTCTTGAGAATTAAGTTTTACACTACAAACTTTAGTAACTTCGATCCCTTTCGGAGAATTTGCACTGATTTTAATAAACTTTACCCTTGTATCGATTTCAACAAAAGTATTGATGTCGTAAAAAATGATATAATTTTACATCTTAACTCATTACAAAATTGATTATAAATAAATGTATAATGTGTTAAATCGACATTTGTTAAAGCCATATTTTTTGTTTTGTTTGTCTTGTTACTATTAAAACAAAGCTGTATAAATTCCATTTATATATGTATGTAGTTATCGTTTCTGAAACATTGTTATCTTTCAATTGTATCAGTCTGTAAGGATTAATCCATAGACTAAATAAACAAAAATAAATAAAAATGATACGGTCGACACCTCAATCAGAGTAACCCACCGAAATAATGAATCGCACCGTTAAAACAATGATCGCTCAACAGCCAGGAACTGACCATCAACACTGGAACAAACGGAAACCCGAAATAGCGTTCGTCACCAACAACTCCAGTAACGAAGTTTCCACTTTTTCACTGGCCGAAATAATCTATGGGAGGAACCACACTAGCCACCGCGTAAGATATACCGAAATGGACATACGCAAGGTTTGGTCAGAAGTATCCAAACGTAGAACACGGGGCAGCAAGCGCCAGACCAAGTGTTACAATCTCCGGCGACGCCCTTGGAAGCCGAAGACAAATGAAGCAGTCTGAGAAAGAGAGAGACCCTTCTCAGCAGTAGCCGACAATTTTAACCAAAAACTCGCCGAGAAATTCTCAGGACCGTTTACAGTAAAACGCAAAATTGCGCCCAATATCGTGGAACTCGCTCAAAACAGCAATCAACCGGCCCGAGCGAATGTGCAGAATCTCAGGTCCTACATGAAAGGATCCACCAACGAATAACTAAGCTTATATTGAAACAAAAATAATCCCAAACCTAACACCGCCAAGATCGCCAGAGCATCTCTCTCCAAAGCAGTGAGGGAATGTAACGTAAAACACGTTTACATGAAGGTAACTTCCACGGTGTAACTCAGTACTGCAGGGCAGTGTGTGTATTGAGAACTGCAGGGCAGAAGGAATGTGTAATAATTAAATGCTCGCTGCTTGTGTACAACAACACACAATCTGCTGTATGCATGGTAGCAAACCAACAGCAACAACCTCGCTGCTTGTGCATAACCGTGCACACACACTCATACGACATACGCACTGCTCACAGTACATTTGGAGTATACGCAAGCCACTGTTTGTACACAATAATTCTCAGAGGCTTCATAAGTGGTACGGCATAATAAACCTAAGTTAACACACAATCGGGGCGATTCGCACAGAACACGAACCCGCCTTATACTTAGTCTCAGCACGAAGAAAAACGATATATAATATACCAAGGGATTTACGAAAGGAAACGAATCCCACCAACACCGAGGTCGAGACTACTCTGCCTAGAGATTCCGTAGTCGAAAGCTAGCCAGGGACCCCATCACTGTTTTAATAAATTTGCTCAGCGGCTTCGGCTGACTGCTTTCCACAGCGGCTTCGGCTGACTGTTTTCCACAGCGGCTTCAGCTGGCTGTTTTCCACAGCGGCTTCAGCTGGCTGTTTTCCACAGCGGCTCCGGCTGACTGTTTTCCACAGCGGCTTCGGCTGACTGTTTTCAACGGCGACTTCGGCTGACTGTTTTCCACAGCGGCTCCGGCTGACTGTTTTCCACAGCGGCTTCGGCTGAATGTTTTTCACAGCCGCTTCGTCTGACTGTTTTCCACAACGGCTTCGGCTGACTGTTTTCTACTGTAGAACGTAGTCCGACTAGCGGAAGTAGATTACCGTAGTTAGCCTTTAGTTATAACTAGCTGTAAGATTTATTGTACTTATTTTTCGATTAATTATAAGACATCTCCGACCGTCAACAATTTCAAACCGACTACCGTCGTCACCGAACCTGAACCGAAGATTACCGAACCTGGGCCGATAAGCCAAACTACGGAACCTGAACCGAGGAGAAATATTACCGAAACTACGCCGAAGAGCTGCGCTTTCATCCGAACCTGCGCTTTCATCGCACCTGATCATCGCCTCGGCTGCTATTATATTTAGATATAAAACTTTAAATAAAGAAGATTGTTAATTTTGCCCAAGAAAGGGAAAATATTGGTGTTATTATTTACTTAAGGTTTGTGGATCCGTAAGTCGACCTTGGACAATCGCTGAACTACCTCAGCCGGCGACAAAACCACGTTACAAACTCTACAACAACCTCTAGCGACTTTGTAGCAGAATTTCGGAACTCGATGAGAGATCTTCAACCTACACAAACATCGCAACACTCTACAAAAACAATGTTTATTTCTAAAAATCTCCAATCAACAACGCACGTTTTCGTTCGAAACGACTCGATCCGTCCTTCGTTGACTCATCTTTACGATAGCCCGTATATTGTCGTAAAGCGTTTTCCGAAATTTTTCAAAATAGTTATGCGGGGTCGTAGAACTAATATTAGTATTGATAGCTTAAAGCCATATTTTTTCCAGCGTCAGAATCGTTAGGCTCAGCTAAGCGAGTAACGATTTTTCCTTCGCCTCATGATTTCGTGCCTAGCACCCGACACAATTTTATTTATTTTATTTATTTATTTAGTCTATGGATTAATTCTTACAGACTGACACAATTAAAATATAACAATGTTTCAGAAATGATAAGTACATACATATATAAATGGAATCTGAAAAGCTTTGTTTTAATAGTAACAAGACAAATTACAGCAAAAACAAAAAATATGGCTTTAACAAATGTCGATTTAACAAAGTAAACATTTATTTATAATCAATTTTGTAATGAGTTAAGATGTAAAATTATATCATTTTTACAACATCAATACTTTTTTTGAAATCGATACAAGGGTAAAGTCTATTAAAATCACTGCGAATTCTCCGAAAGAGATCGAAGTTACTAAAGTTTGTAGTGTAAAACTTAATTCTCAAGAAGCTGTAATCCATTGTTGTACGATTGGGTATATTCAAGTTTATTTTGCTCAGGAGAAATTGAGATGTGATGCAGCCGTTTATTAATTTCAGCAGAAAGGTTACATTTAGCATTTGCCGACGGCTCCTTAAGGTTGAAAGCTTAATAAGTCCTAGGCGTCTCTCGTAAGATGGTAATCTTATATTAGAGTTCCAAGGAAGACCACGAAGACAAAATAATAAGAATTGCACTTGTACTGACTCTATTTTATTTGAATGTGAAAGATATTGTGGGTCCCATGCAACAGATCCATATTTAAGTATTGGGCGAACTAAAGTAGTAAATAACATCTTGGTTGTGTAAGGGTCAGAGAACCCAGCCCGTCATTTAATAAAACCCAGAACACCAGTAGCTTTGTTAATCGTCGAAGTTATATGGCACCTGAAGTCCAGTTTTTTATCTAAAATAACTCCCATGTCATTAAATGAATCCACTAGGTCAAGAACAGCATTATTCATTTTATAGAGTCCATTGATTGGAATTGTTATTGAGAAAATCATATTTGCGCACCAAGCGGTTAAGTGTATAATGTCAGCTTGGAGACGCAACTGTTGATCAATAGAATCAAGCGATAAGAATAACTTTACGTCATCTGCATACATTAGTATATTTGAGTTTTCAACAACGGATGGAAGATCATTATAAATAAAGTAAATAAAAGTGGGCCGAGAAGACTACCCTGAGGCACACCTGATATAACATATATATCAGTAGAGATCATATTGCGGAACTTGACACACTGCATTCTGTTCTTCAAATAAGATTCGATCCATTTTATTAGAGACGTTCCAAATCCAATTCGATCAAGCTTATGAATAAGTTGTGATTCACCTTATCAAAGGCCTTACTAAAATCAAAATAGATGACATCTGTTTGTTTGCCAGTGACAAATCCATCGTTAACTAAGGTTGTTAATTCTAAGAGATTCGTAATAGTTGATCGACCTTTACAGAAACCATGCTGCGCAGAAGAAAGGATAGATGTTGCTTGATAAGACAATGTATCGCATAAGAGTTGCTCAAACTTTGGTATAGCGTTCAGTTTAGCTATACCTCTATAATTGGATATATCAGCTTTAGATCCAGATTTGAATAGCGGAATGATGAACGATTTCTTCCAAATTGGAGGAAAGTAACTCAATTTGAGTGATTTGTTGAATAAATAGGTCAATGGAGTACTTAGTAAATGAGGACAGTATTTTAAAATACTACTAGGAATACCATCAGGACCGGGATCATACGAAAGTTTTAGATTTTTCATATAAGTCAAAACAGTTTGCTGCTCAATACGGGGTACATTAAAATTCACTGATTCAGGGATATGGTAAGAATACTGCTCTATATTGCTAAACGTAGACGAAGAATAGGTTGATGCAAAAAATTCAGCAAACATATTACTTATAACTTTATCATCTGACGACTCATAATCTTTAAACTTCATAACAGAAGGGAAATCTGACACACGCCTCTTCGAGTTGACAAACTTATAAAAAGATTTGGAATCATTTTTTAGGTTACTTTTTATCCTGTTTAAATAAGCACTATAAGCCAGTTGATTAGCAATGGTATATGCAGATCTTGCTGAGGAGTACATGGAATAATTTAGTTGAGATGCATTTTGCTTCTACTTTTTAAATAGTTTACTCTTGCGGTTTTTAAGTCTTGAAAGTTGTTTAGTGTTCCAAGGTGGAACATGGCAGGGGGCAGGTAGTACTTTAGGTATTGAAGATAGGAAGCATTTGTGTAGTATCTGGTAAAATTTTTCGATAGTTTTGTCTAAACCATTGCCATAAGATAATTCATTTAACCAGTCGATTTGAGAGAGTTCACGTTGAAGTTTAATGAATTTGTTGACTTAAAACGAAAAATTTTATTTTGCTGAGATGTATTTGATGAGGTTGGTAGATATAAGTTAATTCAATCGTAGGATGATAACTATCCTCAGGATTTGAAAACGGGGGATGCTGCGATATCGAAAAGTCTGACGGTTCATTAACAAATACAAGGTCTAACAATTTATCAGAAGTATTTGTGATGCAGTTGATTTGAAAAAGGCAGCACTCCAGTAAACTGTTAGTGAAATACTGCGATAATTCCGAAGATTGAAGAGGTGACAAATAATTACAATCAGGCACAGATTTCCAGGACACATTTGGCATATTAAAATCTCCCAGCACAAGTATAATATCATTTGAATTTACTTTATCTGCAATAACATTTATAGCTTTTAGGTAATCCTCATGGATAGAATATTGCGAGTTGGGAGGAATATACAAGCAAATAATATACAAAAGCTGTTTATGTATTTTCATTAATACGTATATAAACTCAATATGCAAAAAATCATGCAGTATAATTTCTTCCGACGAAAACATAGTTGAGACAGCAATTAAAACACCACCACTCGATTTTTTACAATATTATTGGCTGTTTGACAACTTTCTCTATCTTTTCTGAAAATTTGGTATCTGGAACACATAATTTCGCTATTTTTAATTTTACTATTAAGCCAGGTTTCAGTGAATGCTATAATATCGTTGTCATATCCAAAGCTGTTTCGGTAAATCGATGACAATTTTGAATTAATACCTCTGACATTTTGGTATAAAATAGATATTAGTTTTTTGGGTTGGGATGCACTAAATTAGGCAAGCCAGCATTATTATCATCTTAGGCCAAAACTCTTGATTAACAATTTGTTGAAACATTACTTCCGGTACAATTATTTTGAATGATGCTCTATTTCTAGAGTTTATTTTAAAAACGAGAATATCCTTTGGTGAGCAATTTTCAAATTTCCTTTGAATATACCATTTCATATCTTCAGCTTTTGTATCCGATGCGAAACGTGTAGCAAATATGGTTTTTTTTCGTAGGAATCGTACGCAACTCCCTTAGTGCTGTTGACGTATCAGTTAAATTTTGAATATGAACTGTAGACGAGCTCGCAATTGAGGTTAAAGGAATTGGAGTTGAGACATCAAAATTACTTAATTGAGCGGGGCTTAGATATTATGAAGCATTATTTAGAGGCACGGCCGTTGATGAGTAGCTCAGATCATTATTCATATCGTTGACATGAATAATGTTACCAACATTATCTGAGGCATTAGACATAGTTGTTCTAGGAGGCGAATTTTTTGTTAAACTGGATCCGTCATTAATCGTATTGTTATCTCTATTCAACAACCTGGGGCTTTTGCGGCGAATTGTAGATGGTGATTGTAAACTATCTAAAGTTTTAAAGTCACTAAAAAGTTTTCCATATTCATTAATTTGTTCAGTTAAATGGCCAAGGTTGTTCTGGATTTGCAGGAAATTGTTTTTAGTGCTCTGGAAGAATTTAAAAAACTCAACACTGACTTTCTGGCAACTATTACAACGCCAATGAACGTTTTTGTTCAAATACCAGAAATACCAACGCACTTAAAATGGTATGAACCGTGACATAACCAACAGATTATCATTCTATCATCCGATCCTTCTAAAGTACATCCCTTTTTTAAGCATGCCATCTTGGGAATTAACGATGAAACAATCAAATATATGTATATAATTTTTAGTTTTTATAAATAATATATATATATATATATATATATATATATATATATATGTATATATATATATATATATATATATATATATATATATATATATATATATATATATATTTCAATTCAATGTAATATGTACAGAAATGTATAATATTTATTTTAGTAATGTACAGAGTTTAGATGTAAATTGATCTTTTCTACTCAAATATAATACTTTTTTGATTAAAATAATTAGAAACTATTAACAGTTGAGATCTAGAGGAAAATTTTTATGAAAACTCTTTAAGAAAAAAAAACAAGTAAAAGTACTATATTCGGCTGTGCCGAATCTTAAATACCCTTCACAGATGCAATTATTGTTTCTTTCTTGCTAAAACAGAAAGTAGCTTTAATTAAAAAAACAAAATGATGTTATCAGTTAATTTTATATTTAAAAAAAATTTTAAATTTTTTGGTTAGGAACCTAAATGTTTGGCTCTTCTTACTTCTAATACCTCTGAACGCTTTTCAAAAATATTAAATATGTTTAATTTACAAACAAAAAGAAAAAATCCGTTTCATGTACCCCAAAAGGTTCTAATTGTCCAATCGTAGAATAGTCTTTTAGATTTTTTGGTTGTTAATACCAATTTAACTCTTCCCGGTGTATAAAAAAAAGATTTCATCCACAAAAAACTAAAATTAGGAACTTATATGGCTACTTTTATGTACTATAAAATTTAGATTTTCCAACCCTGGAACCGAATTTTTAATTCCTGAATCATAAAAGAGTTTTAATTATTAAAAACAATAAAGTCAATTGCCTCTTTTGTTACTTTTATGCATAAAGAATATTTAAATTTCCCAACCGTGGAAACGAAATTTTAATTTATTTTGTTTTTTTTTTACCAATGCAACTCCTAATAATGAGGTTCATGCAACTCTTAATAATGAGGTTTATTTAAGAAAAACTTAAAATTTGTAACCATTTTGGTCACTTTCATGTACTACAAAATATTGCAGTTATCCAACCCTGGAATTGAAATTTTGATTTGTTTTAATATTTGAGACCAATCCTGAATTAAAAAATAGTTTTAAATAGTCAAAAACCGACGTTAGTTGGATTTTTGGTTACTTTTATGTATAAAAAAATTTCAATATCCCATCCCTGGGAGCGAAATTTAAATTTTTGTCTTCTTTTACCAATGCTAGTTTTCATTGCTAATAAAGTAGTTTTATTTACAAAAATCTTAAAATTAACAACAATTTTCGTCACTTTCATGTTCTAAAATATATTGTATGTACCAAAAAACTTTAAATTTTCCAGCCCTGGAATTGAAATTTAAGTTTTTTTGCTTTTTTATAAATGTGACTCTTTATGAGGTATAAAGTAGTTTTATTGAAGAAACATTTTAATTTTTTAACCATTTTGGTTACTTTTATGTATAAAAAGCTTCAATTTCCCACCCCTGGAAGCGAAATTTTAATTTTTAAAATTTTTTTATCAATGCAGATCTTCATGAAGTATAAAGTGATTTTATTTAAGAAAAACTCAAAATTTATAACAATTATGGTTATTACATGTACTACAAAATATTGCATGTACCAAAAAAAACTTTAATTTTCCCAACCCTGGAAACGAAATTTATTTTTTTATTTTTTATCAGTGCAAGTGTTCTGTAGGTGTAAAGTAGTATTATTTAAGAAAAATTTAAATTTTTTAACCATTTTGGCCACTTTCATGTACTACAAAATATTGCACTTGTCCAACCCTGGATTCGAAATTTACATTTTTTTGTCAATGCAAATCTTCATGATATATAAAGAGGTTTTGTTAAAGAAAAACTTGAATTTTTAACAATTTTAGTTACTACATGTACTTCAAAATACGGAATAGGCCGAAAAAAATGTTATATTCCATCCCTGGAAAAAATTTAAATTTTTTTATTTTTTAATAGACCATTGAAGCTTCCCAAAGCACGAAATAGGTTTAATTTACAAACATTAAAAAAAAATTGAATTTTGGTATAAATTTTGCGTCGAGAAAGAGGTGTAAGCTTCCTAGCTCTGGAACCGTACATCGGATCTTTCTGAATTTTAATACCACGCTATTTAAGTTCATTTCCGCTCAATCGTCATCGCTATTCATACGGATCCAGAATACATATACCTTATACATATACTTCGATATTCACATGGGAATATCGAAGAAATTACACACGGAATGACAATCCTATATATACCCTCTTACTTTTTTGTGAAGGGTATAAAAAAATTGCAAGATAAAATGGACTTAAAAATACAAAAAACTAGTCTAAAGATGCTATAATGATGTTACTGATATGTTGATATTGTGATTGTTTACGCGCATAGTGTGAACGCTCTCTAATTACTGTTCAGTGGACGATTCTATGTTTTTTATTTGTCATATTGTTGTGTTGTGTTTTTATGTAAAGTAATCACTTACTATGTGAGCCCATTCGAGTACGGTACGTACATACAAAAAACCCCAAGAGAAAAAATTTGAAAATAATTTATTTTTAGATTTTAACCCATTTTGTTTTTTTCTCTATATTTTCGAGAAAATATTTCACTGAAATATTTTGGTCCTTCGAGCCGGATTTAAACCCCCCGAGTCCTTGAAATACTTTTTGAAGAAAACATCTTTATTTTGCAGAATCCTTTCCGGAGTAATTTTTTACATTCAAGTGGAATAATACGAAGGTTAACAACCCCACTATTTTTTATTCTTCTCTACTCTTTAAATGTAAGTTGTGTGATTTTTATTTAATAAAGTGTAATAAAAAGTGTGTGACAATCAGAAACAATTTAAAGAAAATATAAAAGCATACAAGTTTTTATCATTTGCCGTCGGCAAAACAAAAAGTGAAAAGTGAAGTGCATACATATATTTTTTTTATGTTAATCAACCCTTTTCTAAAGTGTATGCACTAAGTGTTTATGTATGTATGTAAGAGTTTTTTTGAGTGATATATGCACGTACATATGTATATTAATTTAAAAAATTTTTGTTTTAAGAAAACTGCATTTTTCCCCCCAACTACATACATATGTACATAAATACAAAAATTGTTTAAAAGTAAAAGAATTCCATTTTTTTCTTTGTTATTTTTCCAAGCGCGTTTTTATTTCTTGTACATATTACCCGTTTGCGCTTGAAAGAGAAAGAAAAAAGTGCACTCGTTACTTTTTCTGATTAAAAGAAAAATCCGACAGGCAATAAACATTTGATTTGTTCAACTAATTTTTTATAATTAAATATTTTAAACCCTGTTATGAACTTAGTGTTTGGTGAGTGTAATAAATTTTTATTTTTTTTGTGTTTACAAAAATCAACCACCAAATTATTCTACACTTGTTGCTTTTGTTTTGTTTGTCTCTCAAATTTAACATTGACACACACACACACACAACCCAACACACATTAGTGCTGCAACTTTGTAATCGTCGCAAACTCGGTTACTGTTTGAAAGAATCGAATAAAATTGTTTCTATTTTTAATTATTTATTGGATTCACGCGAATAAAGTACAATATTTGCTGAATTTAATGATTAATATATTAGATTAACCCCCTATTTTCTAATTAAATAAATTTATTCGATTAACCCACTGAAAGTAGCAGTAACTGAGGCGAAGCGGTACTAGTGTTCAACATATTTTTATAAAATTTTTTATAACAGAGTGTTTTATTTTTTTACACTTGAATAGCTTTGAGATATTAGTTTATTAATCAGTTTTTTTAAAAATTTTTAAAACTTTTAACCCGATTGTTATCCGTTTTTTTTTTTTGTTCGATCTCAGCTCCTTGTGTAAAAAAGTAACTGTTATAAGATTTTATTTATTTTAATATTTGTTTTTTTTATAAATTTATCATTTATAAACCCTTTTAATTGGAATCCAATAGTAAAAGAACTCATTGAGTCTTTGCACTTATTCGGATTATCACAGTTTTTTTTTTTAAATACGACAAATTTTTGAAAATTTCTCCATACAATTTGAGATCGAAAATGGATCTTTCTCATTTGATTCGGGCTGCCGATCGGTTGGCAGATTTTGAGGCGTATGTTGCCTGTATACCGGTGTCTGAACATCAGGCTGGATCGTTGGGTATGCACGAAAAGGAATTGAACCGTTTATGGGTGGATGTTCGTTCATCATACGACTCTTTGTTGATTGCGGCTCATGAAGCTAAGAATCCAAAGATTAAGGAGCTAAAGTCCAAGTACTTTGCTTTTTATGGCACTTTTACAAGAGGTATATCTTATATAACGGGTCACATAGAACGACTGAAATTGGCGGCGTCGGCCAAACGGTCGAATGCGCAATCCGCGCCTATGATTAATTTACCTCCTTGCGATACCCCTGTCTTCTATGGGGACTATAAAAGTTGGCCTTCATTTCGAGATATGTATGTTCTCCGCCTTATATGGTAACAATCCCCGTCTGACCCCAGTACAAAAATTGTACTATCTTTTGCAGAAAACGGCTAAAGATGCACATGATACCATTCACACTGAGCCGTTGACCAACGATGGCTACGAGGTAGCGTGGAAAAAGTTGGTTGACACTTATGAG
Organism: Linnaemya tessellans; assembly: GCA_951800035.1. NCBI lineage: Eukaryota > Metazoa > Arthropoda > Insecta > Diptera > Tachinidae > Linnaemya > Linnaemya tessellans. The sequence continues at coordinate 71,902,308 of OX637532.1, forward strand.
AACAAGGATGCTCTTATAAATGAACAGCTTCGGTCCCTATTGAATATTAAACCCCTTTCGCGGGAGTCAGGCGCGAGTATTAAATATTTGCAACGGACGATGAATGATGTCATCACAAATCTTTCTTTGCTAGAGGTAACACCCGAGGTGGTTTACCACGTAATACTGGTATATATTTGTGCTACAAAGCTGCCCGAGAACACTCTTAGTTTGTGGGAGCAATCTAAGAAACTTGGTAAAACTCCTCCTAAATGGAATGACATGGATGCTTTCTTGACAGCACACTTTAAGACGCTCGAATCAATTTCAGACATAAGGCAGTCTCATGTTAACCCCGTTCAAAACCCGAACAAATACCCAACATCTGCTAATGTCCGAAGTCCTCCTAATTTTAATGCCGTCAAGAAACCATCAAATGACACTAAGAAAATTTAAAGTTTTTCGATAAAGGCTAGTTCTACTTCACCAGTTTGTCGTTGTTTTCTTTGTCAAGGTTCTCACCCGATTAGATTGTGTCCCCGTTTTTTGGGTCAGAGTGTTGATGAAAGGATGTCAACAGTGAAGAGACTTAAGTGCTGTTCTAACTGCTTGGCAACCTCCCATGAGTTCAAATCTTGCAAAAGTGTTCATGTGTGTTCGCCTTGTAAGCAGAAGCATCATTCGATGCTTCATAGGGACGTCAGGGCAAATGCTGCAGGCACAAGTTCACTTACGACTCACCCAACCCTTCAACCAGCAAGCAGCCAGTCTCAACCCCCGCTTGATTTTAACCCTTCAACGTCTACGGCATCTCATAATTTACATACTTATTCCGCTCATTTCGAATCAAGACCCAATTCAACCATCCTTTTAGGCTCAACTGTTTGTATAGTTCATATAAACGGGGTTCGATGCGCGGCCAGAGCCCTAGTTGACCCCGGTTCGCAAGGTACTTCTATTTCAAAAAGATTACAGAGGAAGTTGGCTATTCCTACTTTCTCCGTGCCATCTACTAGTGTTTCTGGTATGATGGACTGTTTGGCAAATCATCTACAATGTGCGTTCTTACAGTCGGTTCATCGACTGACCCCGGTTTCAGACTTGACATTTCGGCGTACGTTGTAGAGAGGATTACCGGTCGGTTGCCTGCATGTGATATCTCTGATATTGTTTCTTCAGACTTCCCCGACATTACACTGACCGACGTCAGGTGTATCCGTATGGATATACTTTTTGGGGGAAATGTGTATCCTAAAATTTTAACGACGGATGTTAGAATACATCCAAATGACAACCTGATCGCCCAGCGAACCGTGTTCGGGTGGATAGTCACAGGTGAAGTTTGTCATCCTCAACCCATATATTCGGTAGCATCGTTTTGTACCCATCTTGAGTTGAACACTCAGATTTCTCGGTTTTGGGAATTGGAAGAAATCCCTCAGGCGACACAAGTGGCTGAGGACGATGACTATTGTGAGAAACTTTACCAGTCTACTACCCATCGGAACCCCGATAGTCGTTTCTCTCCCATTCCGGCGGGAATTTTTAGATGAATTGTCACTAGGAAATTCTCGAAATAGTGCTTTTTCTTAATTTGTGTGAAATGAGACACGATTCTTGTGCTGATAGTTATTATTTACCTCATCATGCAGTATTTAAACCTGATAGTGTAACCACGAAATTGAGAGTAGTATTTAATGTTTCGAACCCTTCATCTAATGGCTTGAGCTTGAATAGTGTGTTATATCCTGGTCCTGTCTTACAGGCAGACCTTGCCGCTCTGCTGCTGCGATGACGTTTTTTCCGGTACGTTTTTAATGCTGACATTGAGAAAATGTATTGCCAGATACTAGTTCATCCCAAACAAACCCCATTTCAAAGAATTTTGTTCCGTGATAATCCTGTTGCTGAAGTTAAGGACTATGAGCTTAGTACGGTCACGTTCAGAGTGAACTGTGCGCCGTATCTAGCGATTCGAACCTTTTTACAATTGGCTGCCGATTGTGAATCCCTGGGTCCTGCGTCGTCCGAAATATTGAAGACTCAAATGTATGTTGATGATGTACTTGCTGGCTCACATGAGCTAGAAGACGCTTTTAAGAGACGTAATGAATTAACCCAAGTTTTCGGCTCAGCTGGTTTCGTCTTACGAAAGTGGACAGCCAATAATTTACGACTCTTAGAGGATTTACCCCCGGAGAATCTGCTTGATGCAGACTTCTTGAAATTTTCGGGTGCCAGTACTACAAAAACCCTATGCTTGCGATGGGATGCTAATAAAGATAGCTTCTACTTTAAACTCGCATCTCCGCCACGCCAGAATATTGTCACGAAACGTGCTGTCTTGTCCGAAATAGCAAAATTGTTTGACCCGGCAGGGTGGTTCTCACCAAAAACTGTTGTGGCGAAGATCATAATGCAACAGATTTGGAAAGACCAGACAGACTGGTCTGGCGCGCCTATCTCAGTGGCGCGCATTTTTAAATGATTACCCTAATGTTGAGAAAATTGATATTCCAAGATGGGTTAATTTTCTCCCTGAGAACGAAACTGAACTTCATGCGTTTTGTGATGCCTCTGAGAAGGCGTATGGCGCTGCTCTGCACATTCGAACTATGACTAAGAGTTCAGTTACGACGCATTTATTGACGTCAAAAACAAAGGCCGCTCCAGTGAAAAGTGAGACATTGCCCCGGTTGGAACTTTGTGGGGCAGTCTTAATGGCGAAGATGGTAGAGTCATTCTGTACTTACTGTTTGAACATGAAAAATGTATACCTATGGACTGATTCTACTATTGTTTTATCGTGGCTTAGAAAACCCCTGTGTAATTGGCCGAACTTTGTTAGGAATAGAGTATCGTTAATATTGGATAAAGTTGGTAATGAAAACTGGTCCCATGTAGATTCCAAAGACAACCCCGCCGATTTGGCAAGTCGAGGAACTCTCGCTACAGATTTAATAGATAATTCTCTTTGGTGGCATGGCCCTCTGTGCTTGAGGTAACCACGTGAACGTTGGCCGCACCATACCCCTATTGACCGCCAACATTTTGAAATGAACCCCCCTATTGTCCACCACAACCTTGAAGTTCAATCGTTTTCTGTTAATATCGAACCTCCGTATGACATTCTTGAACGTTTTTGAGATTTACCTCGTGCGATGCGAATTATTTCATACTGGTTCAGGTGTCTACATTATTTAAGAACCCGGACATGTTTGTATAACACTGTAGAGTTGCGCCAATCAGAGATTAAATCTACTCAAAATCGCTTGATTCTTTTATGTCAAATGAATTTTATACCGGAGTATGGCAATTTGTCAAAGGGTATGCCGTTGTCTTCAAAGAGTAATTTGCTCACTCTGAATCCCTTTATTGACTCTAATGGTTTTGTTAGAATAAACGGTCGTTTAGCTAAGTCATCTGGTTTAACGTATGACGAGCGGCACCCTAGAATTCTGCCCTATTCTGCCCGATTTACTAGGTTGTTCGTTGAACATGTGCACAAATGCTCTGTGCACGGCGGGAACTCGTTAATGCTTCGTTTGATTAGAAGTGAGTTTTGGGTTCCCAAGCTGAAGAATGTAATTCGTACAGTGGTCCATAATTGTAAGGAATGTACTATTTACCGAAAAAAAACCGGTCAGCAAATTATGGCTGCGTTACCCCCAGAGCGGAGCGGTTTGGACTTTGCAGGTCCGTTCGACATCAAGTCTTGTGCTGGTAGAGGTTGCCGAATGACGAAGGGTTAGGCTTTGGTTTTTGTGTGTTTTGCAACAAAGGCAATACACTTGGAGGCAACTGGTGATATATCGACGGAAACATTTCTTGCAGCTTTTACTCGTTTTTTCTCCCGTCGTGGTTGTCCTTCCCATTTATATTCTGATAATGGGACTGCTTTTGTCGGTGCTGCCAACTTACTCGAAGTTAACCGCAAGCAGTTTCTCGCTGAGGTCAAACGGAAGGTACTGCTGCGAAATAGTTTTCAGCCTGTGGAATGGCATTTTATTCCCCCCGGTGCTCCTCATATGGGCGGTTTATGGGAAGCCGGCGCAAAGAGTGTAAAAACTCATTTGCGGAAGATTTCTGGTGTTCAGAAATTTACTTTTGAGGAGTTTGCTACGATTTTAACCCGAATTGAGGCGCGTTGAATTCAAGACCTTTGACTGCTATGTCTGATGATCCATCCGATCTGGTCCCTTTGACACCAGGCCACTTTCTGATCGGTGCATCTCTTTTGTCACCCTCTGACCCCGATCATTCTGAACTTCCTTTGAGTATTGCCAATAGGTGGCAAAAACTAAAAGTACTTAACCATCACTTTGCTCAGCGGTGGAAGGAAGAGTATCTCAAGGAACTTCATCGTCGAGTAAAATGGAAATATCCCCACAAGGACTCCGAAGTAGGTGACTTAGTAGTTGTTCGTCAGGATAATCTACCCCCTAATGAGTGGCGACTCGGACGAATAGAAAAGACCTACGTAGGGCATGATTCAAAGGTCAGCACCGCGGATGTGAGAACAGATTCCGGCATTTTCACCCGGCCTATTGTGAAGCTTGTTCTCTTACCCAATTCAGAAACTCACTAATTTTCTTTTTTTTGTTTGTTTCTGTTCGTTTTCCCATTTTTTAGCATAATGTCGAGCGCTTCACGTCGGCTTCAAGTCCACCGCACTCCCGTTGAAGGCAAGAATGATAAAATAAAGATTACGCCAACAAGCTGAAATAAAAATACTTTTCTGCGCATGATGGAACTCTGACGTCACTCAACATGTGTTTTGATTAGCTAATTAAATTCAAAAGTATTTATAAGGCAAAATGAAAAATAAAATCTAAATCAAACTGTTATGAAAATTTTTTATTTGACACATTGTTGTTACAATACTATTATATATAAATAAATTTCATTTATATATAATAATTTCATTTATATATAATAGTATTGTGACAACAATGTGTCAAATAAAAAATTTTCATAACAGTTTGGTTTAGATTTTATTTTTCATTTCGCCTTATAAATACTTTTCTTGTTATCCAATGGATTTCTGATTGTATAAAGGTGTAGAAAAATAAAATAGATTCATATCGAATATACTTTATTTGTTGGTTTAGTTTTGCATGAGTTTCAAAGCCTACTATTCTTGTTCTGTTGTTATTTTTGAAAATAATTTGTAATATACAAGTTGTGAATTCTCAGATGGTTTTCGGAAGTATATGCATAAGATAAGAGGTTTTTAACATTTCAAAACTGTGGCTAAAGTCTACTGACGATTTGGTAAAGCACCAATGAAATGCATATAGACATTGCTTAGCCACCAACAAATAAATTTCATTTATATATAATAGTATTGTGAGAACAATGTGTCAAATAAAAAATTTTCATAACAGTTTGATTTAGATTTTATTTTTCATTTTGCCTTATAAATACTTTTCTTGTTATCCAATGGATTTCTGATTGTATAAAAGTGTAGAAAAATAAAATAGATTCATATCGAATATACCTTATTTGTTGGTTTAGTTTTGTATGAGTTTCAAGGCCTACTATTCTTGTTCTGTTGTTATTTTTAAAAATAATTTGTAATTTACAAGTTGTGAATTCTCAGATGGTTTTCGGAAGTATATGCATAAGATAAGAGGTTTTTAACTTTTCAAAACTGTGGTTTGTTATGCTCTTATAAAAATTTTCATTCAGTCGTCGTTGAGCAAGCGATGAGAACACATGCGGATGGTTGTTGTCATTTTATTTCAGAAATTTATTAAGCATTGTTGTTGCTTCTTGTTGGACGAAGCATAGCAAACACAAGCGATTCAATTACAATTGAGCACAAAAATTAAACTCGAAATTGAATAAAAGCATACACGTTCACGGAATGAAATGTGAAAAGTATTTTATGATAAATTATGCTTTTCTAACATTCAAGTTTTAATCTAACATAAAAAACTGGTTTAAATAGATTTATTTTTGTTTTGTTCTCAATATAACTGTTCTATTTTTTGATATTGATAACTGGTTCCCGATATTTTTTTTCTTAAAATTAAAATTACATTCACTTAATAAGTTATTTATATATGGCAAAAACTCTTGTCTGTTTATCTTATTTTAAGCGTTTGGCATTATGTTTGCTGGGCAAAATCTCTAACCAATACATCTTCACTTTTATTTTTGAACATCTATGATATAGACATTGCTTAACCACCAACAAATAAATTTCATTTATATATAATAGTATTGTGACAACAATGATTCAAATAAAAAATTTTCATAATAATTTTAAAAAAATTATTTTATTTTCCACTTGTTTTTATTTGAAATTGTTATTTTATATAAATATTGAACCCAAGTGCTAGGTCAGGTCAGGTTAAAAGGGCTGCCCGCAAGTAAGCGAGAAAAACACTCGGAGGCCATCAAAAGGCCCATTGTGATGCCCAGAGGACTATACCCTACACACTCTTCTCAAGACGAAGTGGTGGTTCCTGAGAACCATCCAGAACTTCTCACAAAGCCCGCCAGGGCAGCCAGCGGCGCATCCCTGAGGCAGTCAAGATCCCGCAGGAAACGAGAGCCTAGATGTCTAAGCCTACGCTCCTGCAGGGCCGGACAGTCACAAAGGAAATGCTGTACTGACTCCTCCTCCTCATCAAAGCAGCTCCTGCAGCGGCCATCATGGGGAAAGCCCAAACGCTCCGACATGTGCCCAATTACACAGTGCCCCGTCAAGATCCCTACCAGGAGTCTTGACGGGGCACTGTGCATTTGGGCACATGTCGGAGCGTTTGGGCTTTCCCCACGATGGCCGCTGCGACATGTGCCCAATTGCACAGTGCCCCGTCAAGACTCCTGGTAGGGGCACTGTGCAATTGGGCACATGTCGCAGCGGCCATCATGGGGAAAGCCCAAACGCTCCGACATGATGGCCGCTGCCAAGTGCACCCAAGTGCTAATTAACTATAAAAACTATACTCGAAAGTCTTCTATTGCTGCAGCTAATAAAAGACAACGTGAAGAACAAGAAGCCAGCACATCCACAGCAAGTCCTCCTCGTACTAGATCACGTATCAGTGAATCAGCAGTTTTCAAAATGTTTGAAAAACAAGATTTAATTCAATGTGCTGAAGTTTTTAAAAAGAGTAATTCAACTCAACAAGAAGTTATTACCAACGGCATCCGCTTTCTTCTTTCTATGTACGGAGATCCTAAAAAAACTACCTGTTTAGATAAGCATCGATATGCACGTTTCGTTAAAAATACTAAAAATAAAAAACAAGTTCAATTAGCTTGTCTTCCTCCAACCTCAGTTGCTGCTCACCGACATCTTTTTCGAGTATATTACCAAGTTCAAGTGTGGCTTGGTTATCAGCTAGACCCTACAGACTGGGGTTGGAAGTTGGTCAACAATATATTAGAGCGAGTTCAAACTTTACTTCCACCTGCGCCGGAAAAACTGCTGAACACTATTTTTTGCAACTGCAAAAAGGGATGCAGTGCTAAATGTGGTTGCAAAAAAGTCGGACTGTCTTGTTCTTTGGCATACACAAATTGTCAAGGCCGGTCGTGCTCTAATATTGAATCACAAACAATGGAGGATTCGTTTGTCTCCGACGAAGTATCATGCGATACATCGCTATTGACGCAATTTACTTGCATTCAAAATGAAGATGAAGAAGAAGCAGGAGAAGAAGAACAAGAAGAAGATCAAGAAGAAGAACAAGAATTTGAAACTTACGAATAAGACGAATAAACTTCAACACTTTTTTTTCATTTACATCGCTTTTATCTTTCCCAATCTTTGTAAATTTCCGTTATTTGCAGGATCACAACTGACACGTGGAGTAGGCCTACTGGGGAAACCACGTTAAAAAAAACGCGCTAAGTACACTACCTCATAGTTGGCGTGGAAACGTGTGCATATTATGACGATAACGACTTTTATAACTTTTTGAATCGTTATATATCAGAAACGGTGGCTCGTAAGAAAAAAAAGTATTGATACATTTTTTATAGATAATTTTATGATCTACAATTTTTGTCTGAGGTACTTTTATGATAAAACTTACCGTTTTGCTGAAAATCGCGAAAAACTAATTTTTTGACCTTTGACCTTGAATTAAATTTTTTCCTTACAGGGGAATGATGGGGAACTTCTAGACATTGTTTATAATTATGTTTTGAACAACTTCACAGAAATTCAGCTTGTTGGGACTTTATGTAACTTCGAATGTCTAAATTGACCGGACTAATAATTGACATCTTTGGTCGAAATTTGGTTTTAGCTGTTGTATCTTCTCGTCCAACATTTCAATACTGTTCATATTATGCACTCTTCTGGTGGAGAAATACCAAGGAAGGTTATACATCATTTTAAGTAACTTATTTTGAGCGATTTGTAAGGTTTTATTTATTTCGGTATGGTTGCCCAAACTGGAGCCCCATAAAACATTATTGAATGGAATATGACCTCAGCATAATTATTTTGTTTTAACGACTTAGTTTGGATTTTTTATTGATAAAAGGAAAAAGAATTTTCTTAGCTATATTTATTTTATCGATGACATAAGCAACATGTTCTTTAAAGTTGAGTTTTGAATCCAAAATAACACCTAAATATTTAACTTTAGGCTCCCAAGGAATATTGTTTGTTTCAAAACGTAGAGAATGTTGTGGAACATAACAGTCTTTTTTTTTCTTGTAAAAAATATAGCTTGAGTTTTAGAGCTATTAATGGCAATCTTCCATTTAGTAAAGTACTTTTGAACAATTGTTAATGATATCTTCCGCTAAGACTCCCGAACATAATAAGGCTGTATCATCAGCAAATATTGACGTTGAACATTGTTGAAAATCTGATGTGTATATACTGTAAAGAGTTGGTGATAAACAGGAACCCTGTGGACAACCAGCTGTAACACTCACCTTATTGGAGGAACATCCACCAATATGAACTCTGAACTCCCGATTACCCAAAAAGTTTTTTATAATCTTAATAAGATGTATCGGAAAATTGAGATTAGTCATTTTAAAAATAAGGGCATCATGCCAAACAGAATCAAATGCTGCTTTTACATCTAACAACACCATACCCGTTGATTTTCCGTTAATATAGTTTATATACAGTTTTTGCTGTTGGATCTGTGGTTGGAATTTGGATTGTGCTATTTTCTAGTTTCATCATGGTTTGTTTTACTAATAGATTTATTAATTTTTCTGGAAAACTGTTGCTTTTTAGGATAGCTTTTATTTTTTGTATATTTTTTTCATGAAATTGTTTATTGCTAATGCTTAGGGCTCTGAAGATGAGATTTTTTGCCGTGTTTATTATTTGACTTTTTGGTTGTGTTGCATTAAAATTGATAATTCTGCCCGATGAAGTTTCTTTTGAATATCAATCTAATAAGATTTTATTTTTTTTCCTATAAAGGGTTGTGTCGAGATAATTTAAGAAATTATTTTTTTCAATTTCAATAGTAAACTGAAGCTTGGAATGGTATTGGTTTAAAATGTTTAGAATTGTGTCCTTGTCTTTTTGATTGATAATTGCGAAGATATCATCTACATATTTGACTATGTATTTATTACTAGCACAATAATATGAGCACAATTTATTTTTAATAACTTTTTCTAGCAACTTACTGACGGATGGTAGAAGACTAATTGGACGGTAGGACTGAGGAGAGTTGTTGGGCTTATTAGGTTTGGCGATGGGTATAACAATAGCTTCTTTCCAACAGTTTGGGAAATAAGCGTTTTTTAAACATGAATTTAGTATTGTCCAAAGTAGTTTTATGCTACTGTTAGGGAGATTTTTAATACACAAGTTATCAATTTGATCAATACCTGAATTTATTTATTAAAATGTTTATAGAATAATTATTTTCTTTATGCCTCGAACTTTAAAATTTATATTTTTATAATAAGGAACTTCGTTGCTATCCGATGCCCCACGGAACCACACTTTTTATGTGATTCTAATAAGCATAAATTTTCCTAACTTAAATCTTATAAGTTTATTTACGTAAAAACAATTAATTTAAAATAAAAATAAAACATACAAACCTCCGCTTTGCATGTACATTCCTCGCCGTTTCAGCGACAACTGAATCAAATATAGAAAAACAACCAAATAAATAGGTATGACCCATTGTGCATTCTGTTTGACTCAATTATGTTATTGTATAAGTGAGGGAAATTGGTATTAGAATAAACATATCTTTGTTTCTTAGGTAATAAAACATATCTTTTTTTTTAGGTAACTTCTTTGTTAGTTAGACAAGATTGAACATGGTTTATTTCTTATCTTATATTTTTGGGAAAGTATTTTAGAAAATATCCATAACATTAAGAACACTGTAATGTTTGTATATTATTATCTTTTAGAAAAGGTGTTTTTTTTATCATGACGATGCATGATCATTACTTTTTATTGTGTGTTTGAATGAGTGTTCTACCTAAAGTCGTTAACTAATTATTGTGTGTGTTTGAATGAGTGTTCTACCTAAAGTCGTTAACTCGCGAGAATTATAAAACAACGGAATTTATGTTGTGCAGCTTTATTTTTTAAATGAATCTTAAAGCGGCATGGCCACACGTCAAACTTCAAACTGTGCTTTTCTTTGATAGTGTTAGTGAAAAAATCTCACATATATGGTTTGATGTGAGTTTGAAGACTATCAACACAATTTAGATTTTCACTGCCAAACAGAATTTTACCAACACATACACAAGTTTTAAGCATCAGTTTGAATTGTGGCCATGTCGCTTTAGACTAAAAGCTCATTTAACCGAACGTTGAAATTGTAAATGTAATGTAAATGTGCCAGCTGATCCAAACTGTAATATGGGGTTGTGAAAACACTTACTTGACTTTAATGAAATGTTGCCGTAACGTCGCAACTTGCAGAAAATAGAATTTTATTCTAAGGTTACGTGACAGAATGGGGCACAATAGACCTTTTTTGGTATGTTTAGTTGATAAATATTAGAGTTGTGCTTTTTAGCTCAGTGAGCTGAGCGCTCATTTTAGCTCAGCTCAGTTTACTGAGCTAGTTCATTTAATAGCTCAGTGGTTCAGTAGCTCAGTAATAATGATACACCAAGGGTGATTAAAGACGTTGTAACCATATATAAAAAAGATGGCAAAAACGATAAGAATAATTTCGTGGAGTTTCAGAGACAAATATAATCCAATATTGCCTTTAATATATTTAGAATCAATCAATAATGGGACTTTTTGAAGAGGTGGACTATGAACTAAATATATATATATATATATATATATATATATATATATATATATATATATATATATATATGTATGTATATATATACATATATATATGTATATATATACATATATATACATATATATACATATATATATATATATATATATATATATATATACATATATATGTATATATATGTATATATACATATATATATATATGTATATATATATATATATATATATATATATATATATATATATATATATATATATATATATGTACCACCCTGATGAAATGCCAAAGCTGTCCCAGGGTGGTGCTAGTGAAGTTGTCGTGGGGCCACTATTGATAGTTGCTATCATTACGTCCATAAAAAAAAAATATATAGATATATGTAAGTGGCATACACACTAATATACCATAATCAAACACTAATCTCACAGACGCGTGCGAGTACAAAGAAAGTAATACAAGATCCAATCATTACTGTACCAAACAATTTCATAACAAAGGAATATTGATAACGAAGAAACTACAGGTAACCTAAGTATCGTAAGAAACCTTTTAATCTACACACACTGTAATAATGTTCAAGGTCGCAAACACATAGAATAAGATAACGCTAGAAACTACAGGTAACCTAAGTATCGTAAGCAACCCTTAAACGCATATTGTACACTTTAATAATGTTCAAGGTTACAAGATAACTCCAGTTTAATTTAAGACGCACATTGTTAGTATAAATTAAACTCTATGAGTTTTTTTTATTAAAAAAATTATATTTTTTTGGAGCGAACTCCGTCTTTATTTGTTGAAAGTAAATTAAGAACTAAGCTTAAAAATAATAAATTCTTATATTCTACCTTCAGTCACCATCACCTGACATTATTCCTGGTATTTTGGTTCTTGTTGGTTTTGCTGAATAATCATATTACCGTGTGAGACCGGATGTTCAAACACGCCACGAGTTTATGCTGTAGACATATCGTCAGCATAACTACTTTACTTTTGTTGTTTTGATTTTTGGATGTTAGCAACGTATGTGACGTTAACTCCTCCCTTCTTAAGAACAATTGTCCTCAATTGTTTTTCCTTCTAAAAGTATGGGATGTCGTTTATCCTAAAGTTAGATGCAGCCCTTTGCTGGATATTGGTTAGGATGACTGCCGGTGCGGTGGGGAGTTGTGTTTCCTCTACATTTAATTTTGCCATATTCATTCTAGGCGAAGTCTTGAGTACATTAAGGATCAGGAACCCAATAGCGACACACAGGAGTATGAACAATATGGTTGATGCTCCATTTATAATTGTTCCCAATTTTATTGTTTGGATTTCATGCGTATTGTTCAGATGAAGCTCGTTTAGACTTTCAATTGTCAGAAGATTCTCTAGATTTTTCTCTGCTGGTGTAGGCTGTAACATGACGGGAATGGTTTCTATTTGCGGGGCTTCTAAGTTGCGATATGTTCTTTTTTGTGCTATAATTGTAGAGTTGGTGAATTTTATTAGAAGGGTGCCAGCAAAATGGTGTTTCACATTATCTATTAATATAGTATCGTTGTAGTCGTTGAACAGAATCACTCCGGGATATAGGCTTTCGATTAACGGGATATGTTGGCTGTTGCTGTAGGTGCAGGATGATGGTTGACTTTTGATAATGTTGGGTATGCATGTATCATTACTTAAATCTACTAAATCATTGTTATTACAAATTTTTAGGGAATTATATTCTAAACAGTTATTTTTTATACCATATATTTCATTATTATTTTTAATTATTTCTTTAAATGACAATTTAATAATTTTTTTATTTTTCTTTACCGGACGAATTACAAAATTTTCATAAATTGTTTCGCTTGTTAACGGTATCTTTATAACATACAATATCATTGAATTATTATACATGATCTTCACCTTGGCGTATTCCACCGCCTCTTCAGTTGATGCAAATGGCATCTTTTCTTCTTTTAATTTTTCTAATGCTAATTTCATTTCCAATTTATCTAAAATTATTGAATTTATTATTCCATTTTTTGCCCATTGAATGGCATAATTAATATTAATCAGTTGCTCTTTTATGAGTCTTATTCGGTTTTGCAAAATTAAAGTTATTTCATTATTCAAATACTTGTCCTTGCCTATGGCATTCGACATTTCATTAATTAGTTTTGTTACATTATTTAATCTATCATTTACAACTTGATTTATTACTACTTGTCTGTTATTGTTTTCGTTTAATTCATTTATATTAAATTTAAGCATTTCGAAGTCATCGTGGTCTGGAGTGCCCGCGATATACTTCCATGCTGTACCAATTACATTAATCGATCTTTTCTTTCTTATACTACTATTATTACTTTTATTTCTTTCGTTCACATTGTTATTGCTTACTGGAATAATGCTTTGGACTAATTCCAAAGTCTGGATAATTTCTTGGTTAAGGAGAGGGTAAAAAAGGTTGGATTTGGGGATGTTTTTTTCAATGTACGTCTGTGTCTGTTGTAAGAATTCGTCATACGATTTCAAGTCTATTGGATGTATTATTCTAAAGGTACCATCTCGAATCTTGCTTACGCCATTACTGATCGTCATTAGGTGTGCCGACGTATAGTCCAATATTTCGACTTCGGCCTTACATATTGCAATTATCGACCTGGAAAAATTAAAATTTAGAAATTCATGATTTGATAAGTCCTTTATGCACGGTTCTCCCGGATCTAGTTACGACCGTAGAGTTTCCGTTTCTAGCGACTATTTCTTTTCTGTATTTCGGGGTTAATTTATTGCCAGTTCTTTTATTAATTTTTACGTAAATTTCTTCTCCCTCTGAATACGTTCTAAAAGGAGTTTTTTTTCGGTTATGATAAGCGAGGTCAGATACTTGTTTTTCCTGCAGTTTTTGTATAATTTCCCTACGGAAATTTTCGAGTTCTTCTGGGTCACTGCTAACCCTTCTACCGAACATTACCTCAACAGGTTTTCGTCCCGTTGTAGAATGAACTGACAAATTATACTCTTTGACGGACTTCTCAACTAATTCCTCAAAATTTTTATGAGCTTTCTCGGTTTTTAGACAACGCATTATCTCTTGAAGTGTCGAGTGGAATCGTTCCACTTGACCATTTGAAGAACTTGTATAAGGAGGCGTGCGATAAATTTCGATGCCAAATTCATTTTCTATCATATGATTCGTCGAAGCTGAGTTGAACGATTTCTCGTTATCAATAATTATTGTTTCAGGAATAAGAAAGAATAGAATATCTCTCAACGGCTGTCGAATATCTTCGGCCGCTCTAGATTTAATTACTTTTGCCACAGCAAACTTTGAAAATTTGTCTATAGCCGTCAAAACGCAATGATTATTGGTAATAAAAATATCTAAATGGACAATCTGTCCCGGAAATTTTGGGATTGGGGTTGCCTGAATCTCTGGCTTAGCGGGATGGCGATCATATTTATTTTCTTTACAGACCACACAATTTTTTATCAATCTTACAATTTTATTATTCATGGATGGGAAATAGTATTTGCTGATAATTTGGATTTTGTTTTCTCGAGCATTTCTATGTGCTCGATTATGCGTTCGCAAAATTATATCGTCCTGCTCTTGTTCGCTAATGACGTCCTCAACTTGTAGTTGAGTAAACCTAATCTTATAATTACTAAAATGGAGGGGGTAAATCTCCTGGATCATACCCATAATACATTCATCAGCTTTAATGCAGTTAATAACAGATGGGTTCAAATATCTTTTCAAAATTCGTAGCAGATTATCCGAGTCGTAACTTTGTTCCATGATTATATGTCTATGGTAAGTTGGAAATATAATCTTAAATTGATATGAGGACTCAGATTCATTCGTTTCGAGAAAAATTTGGTTTTTAAATACGTTAATTGGTACGTTGACAGAATATATCAAATTATGAGAGGAACTTTCATCGCTATGTACACTAGAAGTCAAAGTGTTTAGCGGAACCTGGGGAATTCTAGACAAAGCGTCTGCAACAACATTGGCTTTCCCCGGTTTATAGTGCAATTCGTAGTTATATTCTTCGAGAATTGCCTTCCATCTCTTCATTTTACTATTGTTGTTCTTATTACTTAAGGCATAGGTAAGGGGCTGGTGATCGGTGAAAATATTCACCTTCGCGGTACCGTATAGGTAGTTTCTAAGAGAGTTTAAAGCCCATATAATTGCCAACATCTCCTTCTCATTCGTGGCATAATTCTCCTCGGTTTTGCTCAAAGTCCTAGATATGAAAATTATTGGTTTATCCTCTTGAGAAAGAACTGCGCCAATGGCGAAATTTTATGCGTCCGTAGTCAAGTTAAAGTCCTTGTTGAAATCCGGATAAGACAACATTATATCCCCGGAAACCAGGGTTGATTTTATTTTTTTGAAAGCCGCTAGGGCTTCGGAGTTCAAATTTATTTTTATTCCTTTTGAATGATTTTTGGACACGCGTCCCTCCTCCCCTCTTAAAAGGGATGTCAGGGGTTTCGCAAGTTTTGCGTAGTCCTGAACGAATCGCCGATAATACCCTGACAGACCCAAAAAGGATCTTAACTCCTTTAATGTCGTGGGTGGCGGAATTTTGGAAATAGCTTCCGTCTTCGCCGGGTTCGTTGTAATTCCCTCGGAAGAAATTATGAAACCCAGAAATTCGACCGATTTTTGAAAAAAATGGCATTTATCCAATTGCACCTTCATATTGGCTTCCTCAAGGATTTTGAAAATCCTCTCTAAGTGGTGCATGTGATCGTTTTCCGATCGGCTGAATACAATAATATCGTCAATATAGACGTAACAAAATACCCCGATGCATTCGCGTAGAATATCATCTAGTGCCCTTTGAAAAATTGACGGGGCATTTTTTAAGCCAAAGGCTAACCTAGTGTATTCATATTTTCCATTGTTGATGGAAAAAGCAGTCTTTTCAATATCAGATTCTTTTAGCGGGATCTGATGAAAGCCGCTTTTCAAATCGAGCACTGAGAAAAATTTATTATTTCCCAACTGTGCGAGGACTTCAGTAATATCCGGAATCGGATATCTGTCCGCTATAGTGACTGCGTTAAGCTTTCTATAGTCTGTGACTACCCTGTACTGTTTATTACCAGCTGAATCGGGTCTTTTGGGAACTATCCATACAGGTGAATTATATGGCGATCTAGATGGTCTAATGATGCCATCCTTAAGCATTGCTTGAATCTGATCTTCCACCTCTGCTTTAAGTGACATTGGATATGGGTAGTATCGTGTATAAACTGGTGTATCGTTCTTCGTGCGAATTTCACCCACTACCTTAGTGGTGTAGGTTAATTTTCTGTCCGGTTCAGCGAAAAGGTTTGGTACCCTTGCTATTAGATCACCAATATTTTTCTTCTGTTCTTTTGTCATGTGTTCGCTTTTTATGTCTATCGTGTTTACCGATTGTGTTGCCCTTTGGAACAATTTAATTTTTGCACCATCACCGATAACCATGTAACCTTCCTTCAAATAAATTACTGCCCCCAGTTCTTTGAGGCTATCGTGTCCCAGAATTCCATGAAAGGATGTCAATGTGGGAAGAATATAGAACTTGAGATTAACGTCTCGAACATTGAAGAGATTAATAAAAGTATGTTGGGTAATTTCCACCTCTCCCGCTACAGATCTCGCAAAAAATGATTCCTCGTTTGGAACTGTTCTCCTTGGAAGAGACGGTTGAACATAATTCTTTGTCGAACCGGTATCTATTAAAATGTTTAGAACTGCCCCACTCCTCATTCTACACTTTACATATGGCAATGAGGAGTCTGTTAATCTAAAAAATGTAAATCACTAAAATCATTTGGTTGGTCCTGCTGATCGGTGAAGGCAAATGCCTCCTCTGGGATCCGCTGGAAGTACTCCTGAACGTTATCACGGACATTACCCTCGGGTTGACGACTGTATTCGCCACCTTCTGGTGGGTAACCATGGCAATTCGTCTCCTCCGGCACATAGCTTGCTTCCAAATGGAAGTTCCGCTGTACCTTACTGGCAGGAGCCTGGAAACTCGACGGCATTGGCCTCTTGCCCTGGAAATCATTAGGTCTCGGCCGATTCGTGTAATTTACCTTGTTCGAGCGCAAGCTCGAATCCACTTCCATTGGCTCAGGTCGAGCCTGTGGTTTGGGTGCAAATGGGCGCGGAAGCGCAAATTGCGCTTGAAGGGGAATATTTCTATTCCAATTGTAAAAATTCTGAGCTGGCCTTGGAGAGAAATTATTACCACGATAAGCGTTGGTCTGTGGTTGTGGCATGTGAGCCAATTGAGGATAAAAATTTCGGTGACCCGGTTGGTCCCTTTGATGCACATTTCTTCTTGGTACCTGTTGCGGTTCGTGTGGCATTTTGTTTGCATAATTAGAGCGAAAATTTTGGTTTTCTAATTTTAAGCACAAATGAAGTGCTTGTGGCAAATCTGCCGGTTCTTTCATTCCCAAAAGGCGTGCTAAATCGCCTTTAAGACCTCGTACAAAGGTGTCGAGTGCTTTATCTCGATAAGTCTGCGTGAAAAGCTGTAATGGCTCGTCGGCCAAGTCCATGGAACCGATTTTGTTCAAAATCAGTGATAAATGAGAGTAGACTCTTTGATAGAATTCTTGGATTGTTTGATTTCCTTGAACTAAGGAAATCATCTGATATTCCAACGTGCGAATATCTCTTTTGTCTGCATAATGCAGAGTAAGACACTTCGAGATTGCTTTCCAATCCAAGGGAGTGTTATACGACTCCAGAGCAGTGTCCGCACTGCCCGTTATCTTATTACGTACTACGTTTAAAATTCCATAGTACTTCGGAGTGCCTCTGATAGGCTCGTAGATCCGAAGGATACGATCCACGCTCTTCCTCCATGAATTAAATTCTCCGGGGTTTCCAGAAAATTCGCGTAAACAGCGGACAACGTCCGGAACTCTGTCTAACCCTGTGTAATCATTTACCTGAGCAGGATCAATGGTTTGATCCGAAAAGCTCGAAAAGTCTATGTTTAGATTCGCTGTAGCCTGAATTAAATTTTGAAAGCGCGTTTCTAACACATTTTGTACTATATCCGCAATTACCGCGGTCGTTTGTTGTAAGGACTGTGCAGGGGTTTGTAAGGAAGGTGTAGGGGCTTGTGAGTGCCCAGTATTTGGGGGATTTAGGATGGGAGGTCGGACAAGGTTGTTGGGATTTGACATTATTATTTTCTTCTCTTTTTTTTTTTTTTAAATTACCAAACAAAAATGTATATATTTTTTTCTTTATAATCGGTCTATTATATTACGTTTCTATACTAAAGTAAATAAGTTTTTACAAATAAGTAGATAATTAAGCTTACAATAACAACATCTGCAACATGCTGGATGACTGATGAAAAACCCTCAGTTTTCGGTGGTTGAAGAACAGGAACAGGAACAGGAACGTTTAATCTTCGGTTTAATTTAATATTCTTGTAAAATTTGTTATACTCTTGCACCTCACTGTCTATTATATAGGTTATCAGTTCGATTTATTATTTTTATAAAATCTTAATTTTGTTTATTTTATCTCTTAAAGTCACTTTATTTTCTATTTTAAATGCTTATTCGTTTTATTTAATTCTTTTGCTGGTTTCCGGTATCATTCCATTTTATATTGAAAAATCTTAATTTTTGTTTATTTTATCTCTTAAAGTCACTTTATTTTCTATTTTTTTATTTTTTTTATTTTAAAGTCACTTTGTTTTATAATTTATTTTTATGTTACAGTCACTTTGTTTTAGAATTTATTTTTAAAGTCACTTTGTTTTAGAATTTATTTTTATTTTTAATATTCGTTTCATTTAAATTTAGAGTATAATTCATTTGTTATTTTATTATTTATGTTTTATTTTTAAACGGCCACTTGCCTTTTTCAAAACTTTTATTTTCTTATCTTAATTCTATTACAGTTAATTTATATGTGTAGTTTTTGTTTCTTTTTTTTTCAATTTTATTTACTTTTTATTAAATTTTAATTAAATACTCCTTAAAATTAAAATGTCCTGTGAAGCGGCAGGCGTAAATACAACCGTCCCTTTTGCTATGTTAACCTAGCTACTCAGGGGCCTCGTTCTTCACTAGATTCGCAGTTTGCGAAGGACGTTGGCAACCGGTAGGATTATCCGACGATTATCACTTCCTTTATATATATTTTTATCACTTATATGGGGCTATAGAAGGCCCAACGGATTTTTTTACTAAGAGGATTTTTTCACGTTTCGCGGTGACTTTACCCGACGAAAATCACTTCCTTTATATATATTTTTATCACTTATATGGGGCTATAGAAGGCCCAACGGATTTTTTCACTAAAAGGATTTTTTCACGTTTCGCGGTGACTTGCCGAATCCTACCGGTCCCTGCTCGGGCGCCAATTAAACTCTATGAGTTTTTTTTATTAAAAAAATTATATTTTTTTGGAGCGAACTCCGTCTTTATTTGTTTAAAGTAAATTAAGAACTAAGCTTAAAAATAATAAATTCTTATATTCTACCTTCAGTCACCATCACCTGACATTATTCCTGGTATTTTGGTTCTTGTTGGTTTTGCTGAATAATCATATTACCGTGTGAGACCGGATGTTCAAACACGCCACGAGTTTATGCTGTAGACATATCGTATATATATATATATATATATATATATATATATATATATGTATATCTCCATATATATATATATATATATATATATATATATAAATATAAATATATATATAGATATATATGTATATCTCCCTATATATATATATATATATATATATATATATATAATTATATATATGTAGATATATATACATATATATATATATATGTATATATATATATATATATATATATATATGTATATGTATGTCTCTCTCTATATATATATGTATATATGTAGATATATATACATATTTATATATATATATATATATATATATAAATATATTTGTATATACATATATATATATATATATATATATATTTATATATATACATATATATATATATATATATATATATATATATATATATATATACATATAAATATATATTTATATATATATTTATAATAAAACCATTCTCATGTACTGGTGTTTTTCAAAACATGGTTTCATCGCACCAGTTTTATTTGTAAAAAATTTCTATACATAAAGATTGGTTCTGTAGACATGCCACAATAACATAACATAACATAACATGTCAATGAGGTATTTTTATATTTGTCTGGCAGCATATTAAGAAACTGTGGTATCATTACAATTATGACATAAATTATCAAAACCGCTCAGCTCTGAAGCAAAAGCGCTCTGAAACAAAAGAGCTCTGAAACAAGAGCGCTCATTTCGCACAGCTCGATGAAACGTTCAATTGAACTAGCTCATAGCTCAGTGACACAACTCTAATAAATATGTATAAAGATATGCTATACGCATTTTATATGTATGTCTAACTCTACATGTTTTATTCTGAATGAAATATCACATATCTGTATGTTGTTGTTCGTTGAAAAAGTATTAACCACTCGTTTGTACGTAAATATATATTGTAATTAGGGTGTAACGATACGCCGTTTTGCCGATCCGATACCGATACTCAAAAATAAATATCGCCGATAACGATTCTGATGCGCATATTGAAATTGAACTCAATTAACAAATCTCAAGTAGAGTATTTATTTTATTATACAAAATTACAGTGCAAGAGATTATTAATATTTAAAATTGATATTTGAATTCATTCTGAAATTAACAAAAAACAAATTACTTCTTTAACAAAATAACAGTGTAAGCGATTATTAATGAGTCCATTCAAACTGAATGTCATACTGTTTACTTTCTAAAATCATCCACATTTTCAATACATATCAATTTCTAAACTTCAAATTTTCAAACAAGAAAAAGGATGCGAAAATTTTATGATTTTACAAAATAAACAATATGACATTCAGCTTAAATTGAATCAATATCTTAAATTGATTTAATTCTATTTTTCGCATTTGAGATCATGATAAAATTAACAAAAAATTAAATTTTTTATAAAAAAATATTTTATAAAAACCTCTTATCAACTCACTCTTTACAGCAAATTTTTAAGATGCTGATATCTCTGAATAAAATATTGAAACTACAATGAATTCCTTTTAGATAAAACAATTCATTTAACATTAAAAAAAGCATACAATTCTCCGCCTTACATGTAGAAATATAGAAAAAGAACCAATTTAATAGGTATGATCCATTGTGCATTCTGTTTGACTCAATTATGTTATTGTATAAGTGAGGGAAATTGTTCTGAGCATCACTGCCGTACACAGTATTGCTACGTTTGAACTTCTAGCACAGGCATGCTCAGTATGTATCAGGGCGTACTAAACCAGGTGGCATCGTTAGGAATGTAAACAATTTTTTTCTCCTATTGAATTTTTGTTTGTTGTGAGTTTAAACTGTCAAAGTACGGCGTAATTATACATATATATGTTCAGAGCTGATATATGAATAAAAACTGTTTATTGAAAAACAAACATTTTAAATTATTGTTGTTAAAAAAGTGAACTAAAAGAAAATAATAATAATAATAACAATCTAGATAAAAAACTAGTTAAACACGATGAAAGGTGTTTTATGTTTGCTACAGTCGTTTTTTCTGTTATTTTCAAATTTATTTTTAAAAGTGTTTTCAATATATTTGGAACAAATTCGTTTAATATTGCAATTATATTGCATTTCATAGTGGAATTATATAGTTTTTCTTTAATTGGTCAAAATTAATTATCAAATTTTATAAAAATATGCCTTTTTGTGAGCTGTGCAAAAAAAATATGTTACTGTTCATTTTTTCGTGTGCCTAAATGCTCCATAACAATGGAAAAGTCGAGTAACTTGTGCCAAAAGCAATTCACAAAGCGTTTGATTATATGCAGTGATCACTTTTTGAAGAATTAGATCATATCATATATAGACCCATTTCCGATTTCAGGTCACAAGAAAATATTGTGTTTTGATTAAATCTTTTTTTTTACTCTTTCTTCACTTTTGTATGTTGGCATGATGCAAGTTATTTTATTTCTTAAATTTTAAATGCTTCTTTTTCTTACGCTTTTGACATTTATATCTTAACTCATTGTTTTGACAATCTCAACTTTATTACACAAACAAAAACACCTATGTTGTTGTATTGTTGTACTTGTAGCCCTTACGCTGCCACCTGGTTTTATTACGCCATGGTATGTATTTTGCACTCGAAGACACACGTATTCTTATTCTCTTTTATTCTACTCTGAGAACAATTTTTTCTCATTTTACCCATACAGCTATACCTAAATACAGGCGGTAAGCGGAACGTTTTTTTTCCGCTGAGCTATAACGCTGAAATGCCATACCTAAACAAAAGCGGCAGCGTTATGTAAAAAAACAATAAAAACAGGGTTATCAAACAAACAAATTAAACAACCCTGATTATTTTAACAGCTGGACGGACGAAATTTGTGATTTTGTTATTGAAATTTTGTACACATTACAAACGTGCATACATATGTATGTATATAATCATATTGTAAATATTTTCTTACCACCATTTTCTAATATGAAGTGCACAAATTTTTTCTTTTACTATATATTTCACTTTTGTAAATCTTTGCTCTTTTTCTCTGGTTACAATTCTCTTCTTTTGCAACCAACTTCATTAGAAACCGCTCTGTCAAAATCGGATTTTCCAATAGCAAAGCGTTGCCGCCGCGTTATTTCGGTATGCTCCATACAAAATGTATGGACATGAGAACTTTTGACAGCTAAAAAACGCTTGACGCCCGTATTTAGGGATGGCAGATACACAATGGGAGATATTCCGTACGTTGTATGAAAAAGTATTGTATGCTAAAGAATTGAAATGAAAAAATGCGTTTTTCTTTAGAAAAATATACTATTTTGTAAAAAAATTTTCTATAGAAAATTATGTGCTTCTAATAAGCATAAATGTTCCTACTTTAAAATACCTTTCCCTATAGAAAAATAGGGGTTTCTAAAGAAAATACACTTCTAAAAAGTTTTTTTTACACAAGAAATGATGTGTTCTATAAAAACAAAATCATTTAAGTTTATTTAGATAGAAACAATTCATTTAACACACAGGTTTTCTTACAAAAACCCGTACAACAATTACATTTACAAAAATATGTATATTCTATAATATTTTTTCCAATATAGAATACAGAAAAATAGTGAACATTTTTTAACATCATATTTAAAAAAATAACATACAAACGTCCGCCTCACATGTACATTCCTTGCTGTTTCAGCGACAACTGAATCAAATGTAGAAAAACAACCAAATTAATAGGTATAACACAAGAATGATATAAACAAAGATTGCGCATTCAACTTGAAATATTTTTTTCGTTCTGCGCATCTACGTCACATTAGACAAAAACAAAACGTAAACAAACATTGTAAATCAAAGAGGAAAAGTTTAAATTGTGAAATAAAAATAAATAGAAATTGTCAAAAATAATAAACGAATTAATAAAAATAGTTATGTAAATAAAAATAAATAGTGCGAAAATTTATAAAAATAAAGAAAAGTGAATAATGAAATAAAAACAGTGTTATTTGTTAATTTATTTTATGGTGTTTTTTTATTTTGCGTTTTTTATGTGAAGAAAAATCGGACAATTCACGGTTTAAAGATCTAATTTTAAAATACATGCGAGCTCGAAAGAATATTTTCTTCATTTTCTCGCTGCATTCTATATTCTTGGCCATTTCCAAGTGCCTTTCCAAAAAACCTGTAGTGATAAGCAAATCCTCTCTGTTGAGTGTTTGAAAAATGTTGTGTAGTGATTGCATTTTACACATAGTGTCTTCAGTAGGTTTAGATAAACCTCCTTAATTACGATGGTCGACCCAAGTGTAAGGCTGAGCTGTTAGCTGACATCTTGGCACAGAAATGTTGGGTTCTTCGTCTTTTAGTCTGTGACATATGTAGCCAGCGAAGTTTTCTAGGCCATCATAAGTAAAGTCCACCAATTCTTCCTCATCAATGTTTTCGCTTACGTCACTTTGCAAATTTATTTGGCTAAATATAATGCCTACAAAATTAGTAAAAAAATAAAATTTTCGCATTAAAAAAAAAAGAAAAATTTACCTGTGAGCGGTTTTGTTCTTTCTAAATCAGATGTGTCGTCTATCTCAACGATTGATGCATTTGAAATGACTCCATTATTGCGACCAAGCAAATAAGACCTTAGACGGAACATGAACTCTTCTTGATCTGGGTGGTCATGCAACCCGCCCTTTGATCGAATAATTCCAAAAAAGTTTTCGAGTACGTCTTGGTTAAGTCGATAAGTAAGGATGTATTCGCAATTATGCCGTGTTTTTAAATCCGTATACAGAAACTTTAAGGCACTATTTGATTAATAATACCTTTAAAAAAAATTAAAGAAAACAGCTGTTCTGCTCTGCTGTGTAAGTTGAATAAAACTGATGTTGACTTGCCTTTGTGCCTTGGAATATTTTTCATGTCTTTCTGAGATTTAAATTAAAATTTCGAACAATTAGCCTATAAAATCTTAATTCAAATTTAATATAGCAATATAAAATGTTCGTTAAAATTATTACTACATACAAATTTAAGCTATGGCTTGAGCTACCCAATAATAAAAATTGGAAAAACGTTCACATGTACTTAAGTATAAAATTCAAACCAAAAAAGTTTGACTTAGGTATGATGGAACAAAAAATTCAGAAAAATGGGACATGAAGAAAAATAATCAAACGGTAACACGGGTATTATAACAATAACATGTTAACATCAGGTTGATACAGTTCCCCTATTCCTTTTCACAATAAAATTTGTGTAAATAGGAACTGTTATCACATTCAACTAAGCCACCTAATAAGTGGTGACAAACACAATACACATGAGCAATGATGATGAAAGGGTTGCGTCTTTCGAAAACAGCTGTTCTGCTCTGCTGTGTAAGTTGAATAAAACTGATGTTGACTTGCCTTTGTGCCTTGGAATATTTTTCATGTCTTTCTGAGATTTAAATTAAAATTTGGAACAATTAGCCTATAGAATCTTAGTTCAAATTTAATATAGCAATATAAAATGTTCGTTAAAATTATTACTACATACAAATTTAAGCTATGGCTTGAGCTACCCAATAATAAAAATTGGAAAAACGTTCACATGTACTTAAGTATAAAATTCAAACCAAAAAAGTTTGACTTAGGTATGATGGAACAAAAAATTCAGAAAAATGGGACATGAAGAAAAATAATCAAACGGTAACACGGGTATTATAACAATAACATGTTAACATCAGGTTGATACAGTTCCCGTATTCTTTTTCACAATAAAATTTGTGTAAATAGGAACTGTTATCACATTCAACTAAGCCACCTAATAAGTGGTGACAAACACAATACACATGAGCACTGATGATGAAAGGGTTGCGTCTTTCGAAAACAGCTGTTCTGCTCTGCTGTGTAAGTTGAATAAAACTGATGTTGACTTGCCTTTGTGCCTTGGAATATTTTTCATGTCTTTCTGAGATTTAAATTAAAATTTCGAACAATTAGCCTATAGAATCTTAATTCAAATTTAATATAGCAATATAAAATGTTCGTTAAAATTATTACTACATACAAATTTAAGCTATGGCTTGAGCTACCCAATAATAAAAATTGGAAAAACGTTCACATGTACTTAAGTATAAAATTCAAACCAAAAAAGTTTGACTTAGGTATGATGGAACAAAAAATTCAGAAAAATGGGACATGAAGAAAAATAATCAAACGGTAACACGGGTATTATAACAATAACATGTTAACATCAGGTTGATACAGTTCCCGTATTCTTTTTCACAATAAAATTTGTGTAAATAGGAACTGTTATCACATTCAACTAAGCCACCTAATAAGTGGTGACAAACACAATACACATGAGCACTGATGATGAAAGGGTTGCGTCTTTCGAAAACAGCTGTTCTGCTCTGCTGTGTAAGTTGAATAAAACTGATGTTGACTTGCCTTTGTGCCTTGGAATATTTTTCATGTCTTTCTGAGATTTAAATTAAAATTTCGAACAATTAGCCTATAGAATCTTAATTCAAATTTAATATAGCAATATAAAATGTTCGTTAAAATTATTACTACATATAAATTTAAGCTATGGCTTGAGCTACCCAATAATAAAAATTGGAAAAACGTTCACATGTACTTAAGTATAAAATTCAAACGAAAAGAGTTTGACTTAGGTATGATGGAACAAAAAATTCAGAAAAATTGGACATGAAGAAAAATAATCAAACGGTAACACGGGTATTATAACAATAACATGTTAACATCAGGTTGATACAGTTCCCGTATTCTTTTTCACAATAAAATTTGTGTAAATAGGAACTGTTATCACATTCAACTAAGCCACCTAATAAGTGGTGACAAACACAATACACATGAGCACTGATGATGAAAGGGTTGCGTCTTTCGAAAACAGCTGTTCTGCTCAGCTGTGTAAGTTGAATAAAACTGATGTTGACTTGCCTTTGTGCCTTGGAATATTTTTCATGTCTTTCTGAGATTTAAATTAAAATTTCGAACAATTAGCCTATAGAATCTTAATTCAAATTTAATATAGCAATATAAAATGTTCGTTAAAATTATTACTACATACAAATTTAAGCTATGGCTTGAGCTACCCAATAATAAAAATTGGAAAAACGTTCACATGTACTTAAGTATAAAATTCAAACCAAAAAAGTTTGACTTAGGTATGATGGAACAAAAAATTCAGAAAAATGGGACATGAAGAAAAATAATCAAACGGTAACACGGGTATTATAACAATAACATGTTAACATCAGGTTGATACAGTTCCCGTATTCCTTTTCACAATAAAATTTGTGTAAATAGGAACTGTTATCACATTCAACTAAGCCACCTAATAAGTGGTGACAAACACAATACACATGAGCAATGATGATGAAAGGGTTGCGTCTTTCGAAAACAGCTGTTCTGCTCTGCTGTGTAAGTTGAATAAAACTGATGTTGACTTGCCTTTGTGCCTTGGAATATTTTTCATGTCTTTCTGAGATTTAAATTAAAATTTCGAACAATTAGCCTATAGAATCTTAATTCAAATTTAATATAGCAATATAAAATGTTCGTTAAAATTATTACTACATACAAATTTAAGCTATGGCTTGAGCTACCCAATAATAAAAATTGGAAAAACGTTCACATGTACTTAAGTATAAAATTCAAACCAAAAAAGTTTGACTTAGGTATGATGGAACAAAAAATTCAAAAAAATGGGACATGAAGAAAAATAATCAAACGGTAACACGGGTATTATAACAATAACATGTTAACATCAGGTTGATACAGTTCCCGTATTCTTTTTCACAATAAAATTTGTGTAAATAGGAACTGTTATCACATTCAACTAAGCCACCTAATAAGTGGTGACAAACACAATACACATGAGCACTGATGATGAAAGGGTTGCGTCTTTCGAAAACAGCTGTTCTGCTCTGCTGTGTAAGTTGAATAAAACTGATGTTGACTTGCCTTTGTGCCTTGGAATATTTTTCATGTCTTTCTGAGATTTAAATTAAAATTTCGAACAATTAGCCTATAGAATCTTAATTCAAATTTAATATAGCAATATAAAATGTTCGTTAAAATTATTACTACATACAAATTTAAGCTATGGCTTGAGCTACCCAATAATAAAAATTGGAAAAACGTTCACATGTACTTAAGTATAAAATTCAAACCAAAAAAGTTTGACTTAGGTATGATGGAACAAAAAATTCAGAAAAATGGGACATGAAGAAAAATAATCAAACGGTAACACGGGTATTATAACAATAACATGTTAACATCAGGTTGATACAGTTCCCGTATTCTTTTTCACAATAAAATTTGTGTAAATAGGAACTGTTATCACATTCAACTAAGCCACCTAATAAGTGGTGACAAACACAATACACATGAGCACTGATGATGAAAGGGTTGCGTCTTTCGAAAACAGCTGTTCTGCTCTGCTGTGTAAGTTGAATAAAACTGATGTTGACTTGCCTTTGTGCCTTGGAATATTTTTCATGTCTTTCTGAGATTTAAATTAAAATTTCGAACAATTAGCCTATAGAATCTTAATTCAAATTTAATATAGCAATATAAAATGTTCGTTAAAATTATTACTACATACAAATTTAAGCTATGGCTTGAGCTACCCAATAATAAAAATTGGAAAAACGTTCACATGTACTTAAGTATAAAATTCAAACCAAAAAAGTTTGACTTAGGTATGATGGAACAAAAAATTCAGAAAAATGGGACATGAAGAAAAATAATCAAACGGTAACACGGGTATTATAACAATAACATGTTAACATCAGGTTGATACAGTTCCCGTATTCCTTTTCACAATAAAATTTGTGTAAATAGGAACTGTTATCACATTCAACTAATCCACCTAATAAGTGGTGACAAACACAATACACATGAGCACTGATGATGAAAGGGTTGCGTCTTTCGAAAACAGCTGTTCTGCTCTGCTGTGTAAGTTGAATAAAACTGATGTTGACTTGCCTTTGTGCCTTGGAATATTTTTCATGTCTTTCTGAGATTTAAATTAAAATTTCGAACAATTAGCCTATAGAATCTTAATTCAAATTTAATATTAAAATTAAAGAACTTTTGGAATGCGATTTGAAATAATTTTTTACCTTTTTGAATAGGAAGTAAAGACTTTCGACCCAATACTCGCATGTTTTTCATCATATCTGTCATTTCGTCAATTGTTTTATTCTGTTCTTCCATACTAAGGCCATATGAATGACGTCGAGTTCTGGCATCCGCTCTTGGAACTATGGCATTCATTACATCAAACCAGTCGTTAGTCTTAATAAATAAACCAATTGAATTATAAATAAAATTTGACAATTTAATAACCTTACCACTTTCAGCAGCTGATGGCATTCCATCCAATTAAGTTCGTCTAAATAGCCATGACTAGCAGCTCTGGTTAAAGCTTGCGCAACTATGTGCGAAAATAATTTAGTTCCAACCTTAACTTTTTGTCGCTGCGCTCCTGACACATTTAAATTAGCTTCAGATATTTTATGTGTTACATTCAGGTCGCCTGACGTCAACTCCAAAAGCTTTGAAATTATGTCCTTTGTAACTGCTTTGTGATGGACCATAATGCCACTGTCAATAAAGTGGTTGCGTAATAACTTAATCATATGAGGAACATCCGCAAATGAGAAAACTCTTTCTTTTTTAAACGTAAACCTGAAAGTTAATATTTAAAGCTGATTTTTTTATTTTGCTTCTAAGTAAATATTTTACCATGGATTCTCTTCAGACACTCCAATTTCATTAAGTAATCCTCTGTTTCCACCACCAAGATCTGAAACTATTGAAACAACGACATAGCCACACAAACTTAGCTCCTCTAAAATTTCAAACAATATCTCTTTGGTCATTTTGTAGTCAAAATCATAGAAGTTTGGCTGTTTCCACTTGGAAATAAGTCCATTAAAGAAAACAATCACTGGAGTAATTTATTTAAAATCTTCTCAAATTTTACTTACCTCTCACCATAGCCACTTGAACATAGCAAACGGGACCCAATGTAGTGTCTGTTGATTTGTTATATCAGTACGACTTTTTCACCTTCATCTCGTCAAAACTTAAAACGCAGAGCTTTTGAATTTCTGTGATGTGAGTTGATGCAGATAAAACTTTAAATACTGGTGTTAGCAGCCCTCTATTAATGTGAACTTTTTGTGCCCAACTCAAATTCCCAAGTGGAAAATTTTTGCGGTATAAAAGTTTATATAGTTTAGAGCTTGTGACGTACAATGTTATGGATTGTGTTATATCTTCTTCAGTCCATACTTGTCTTTTCATACCATTTTTAATTTTTAAAATTTGTCCACTAGTAAACATTACTAAAAGTTTTTTCTCAATGTTTTCAAGCTCGTACTTTGATTTAGAAACTTGTTTCTTCATCTCTTCCATGTTGCCTTCGTTTGTTTTTTTTAACGACAAAATTTCTTGTTGCAGATAGTGTATTTTCTTCAATCGTTCTTTATTTTCTTTTTTCAAAGCCTTGTTCTGGTACTGAAGAATTTGCCTATTGATAAGAAACGTTATGTACATACATACATATATACAATTTGCACAAAAATGCTAATGCTACTTACAATTCGTTTCTTAAATTTTCAACATCTTTGATGTCTATACAGGGTTGAACATTTTCAGAAAAACCCATTTCAACACCAGCGTCCTCATTTTCTTGAAACTGCTCTGCAGTTTTTTGACAACAGTGGTTTTTCAGAACAGATTCAACTTCTTTTTTGTTTTCCCGTTTTTGCAATCGTAATATTCATTCCATATGCAATTTTTCATTTTTTACAGCCGTGGTTTTTATGGACGGAACAACACCCTTTTTTAAAAGCCTTCTTTTAGCGAATCCTTATGGCAAAATAAGAAATATATTTATACATATGTATATAACTAGTGTTTTAATTCATTTCATGTACTTACCCATTTTGTATTCCATGTCATTTTATCATTGCAATCAAAATGCAACATACAAACATGGGAAGTATTTGGGTTAAATTACTAAAATTTAGTGCAGTGATGCTCAGAACAATTTCCCTCACTTATACAATAAGATAATTGAGTCAAACAGAATGCACAATGGGTTATACCTAATTTGATTATTTTTCTATATTTGATTCAGTGTTCGCTGAAACGGCGAGGAATGTACATGTGAGGCGGACATTTGTATGTTTTTTTAAATATGATGTTAAAAAATAATGTTGGATAAAGCTGCTACTTTTGACTACCCGACACTTTTTCCACTGGGTACTCGATACTACTCAATACTTTAACGGCTTTTTGTATTTAAAACATTAAAACGCATACATATGTATGTATGTATCTGTATGAGAGGTTAAAAATTATTTTTTATTAAATATAATACAAAATATAAGAAAACAAGAAAAAAAAGTATATATCGTCACCTAATATGCAAAAGGGCGTAACAACACTTGTTCACGCCGAACCTATTATATTGAGCGAGTGGTTTTTTGTCTCCTTTTACTTTGCTTCTTAATTCTGTTCTCACTTCTTACAAAGTAAAAACCACCACCAAAATCACAACTCATAAAGTTGATCAACATGATTGCGTTGATCTTTGTGTCAGTCGTTAAAAGGCAATTGAACAGTGAAACAAGTCGTTAAAAAGAAATTAAACAGTGAACCAAACAACAATAAAAGAAACAATTGTAACCAGTGCAGTGAACAAAATCTATTTTAATATATATATATATATATATATATATATATATATATATATATATATATATATATATATATATATATATAGACTAAGAATATTTCTTCAATAAAAATTACACAAACCAAGTATAAACCATTTCAAAAACAAACAAACAACTTGTTAAGTGTCACCACTCCGGTGCCCGATAATCAGCACCTGCAGCCCACTAAAGGAAGTACGGGACTTCCTTCTCCCCCCATCATTTTTGGTCCTTCGAGCCGGATAGGATCCCGATTGAATTGGATAGGATTCATACCCGGAATACATCGTCATCTTTATCATCAGACACAACAAATAAGTGATGTTTCATTAACCCCCATTTGCGATCATGTATCCATATATACATACAAAGATTGTGAAATTATACATTGCCCATGTGAACATACCAAATGGCATATAAATACACGTTTTCATACATTAATATGTTCATGGACATTGAATGCATAGTTCATTAAATCTATGTATATACATACATACATACTTCATCTTATACGTACGTATTGTACCATTTGTTCCCGCACTTAAAATTTGTATATACATACTTCATCTTATACGTACGTATTGTACCATTTGTTCCCGCACTTAAAATTTGTATATACATACTTCATCATTTGTTCCTGCACTTAAAATTTTGCATATACATACATACATCAACACGTATATCAAACCCTGACCTACGTGCAAAGTCATTTCATGCCGTTAGCATATTCTTTGCTCATTCCCAAAGCTAAATACGAATCATCGTAACCCTTTATGCCCTTGACAATTGTCACGTACTCTATATACCTTAAATGTCACATACGCACATACATGTATCAGTAAAAAAGAAAAGAAAAAAAACTAAACGAAGTTGAGCAAAGCAAACCAGTCAAACTCATCACACTGTATGTATGCATGTAAATCAAGATGCTAACAAGTGCATAAGGGAATATAAATCGACAAAGAATTATATTAAATACACATGTATATATATACACACTTGCTGACCATCGAGTTTGCTGTTTTTTTTTTACGAAGTACGTTCAATCAGTTAAAGTCCATTTAATAACGACTGTCTACTTTCCGAATTAATATATTAAATACATGTGCATAAATAACAATTACCTTTTTGTGCAATAATTATTGGTCTTGCCACTTGTACGAAGTGCGTCCAATAAATCACCTTAAATATATCAACCCCTTTTCTACGTAATATATATGTACAACTGTGCGCATATATATACACATATATGCAAATATTTTGAGACAATTTTTGAAGTTGCCGCTTCTACGAAGAGCGTTCAATAAGTTACCCCCTCTCTCGTATTACTCTATACCTCTATATAGTAATTCGTATGATTACTGTCCTTGCCATTTCTACGAAGTGCGTTCAGTAATTAACTTCACACAATAATAACCCCCTCTTGTCGTAATATAATTATACGCATTTTGACTCAAACTTATCGCAATTATTGTCCTTGCCACCTCTCCGAGGTGCGTTCAATAATTTTGTCGGGAAACACAATACCTTTTTTTTAATAGAAAAATAATTATAACTATTACTATTTCAACTTATAATAACTATTGTCCTAGCCACCTCTCCGAGGTGCGTTCAATAAGTTTTTGTGACCCACAATAACCCCCTTCTTAAACAATATATGCGTAATTAACTACGTATACCACCATAGCTATAAATACATCTACGTTTTTATAGTAGCTTTAATGTTGCCGCCCATACGAGGCGCGTTCAAAATTAACCCACTATTATCATTCCCCCTTATACCTCCTTGTTTCCGCGATTCACCGCTTTGAGCTATTTTGATACCGTTTTTAACCCTTATACGAGGTGCGTCCCGGAAATTAATTTGCATAATTTTCAAAAAAAAGGAGAAACCCCAGTTACCGTTATTATGTCTGCGCTAACATCTTTAATACGCGCTTCGGATCGCATAATCGAATTTCGCACGTTCATGAAACAACGCGATGAAGCAGAAGACTCAAGTCAGATCATGGAAGTCTACAAGACCGAAATTACCCGCCTTTGGTCAGCATTCCGAGAATGCTACGACCACACACTGGAAGGATTTGATGATTTAAAAAAGGACATAAATATGGAGACGCTCACCTCGCGTTTCAACTCTACGTGCAACTCTACGTTCAAAGCTCACGCAGAATCTTTAGCCGAGGTCAACAAAGTCATTGACAGTTTTCGTCACAAACAATCAACCACCCCCTCAAACACTCAATCTGCCCATACTGCTCATATATCGTTACCCCCGTGCGACACGGAGATTTTCCATGGATATTATAAGTCTTGGCCCACGTTCAGAGACATGTTTATGGCTCTATACGGAAATAACAA
Source organism: Linnaemya tessellans (assembly GCA_951800035.1). Classification (NCBI taxonomy): domain Eukaryota; kingdom Metazoa; phylum Arthropoda; class Insecta; order Diptera; family Tachinidae; genus Linnaemya; species Linnaemya tessellans. The sequence goes on from OX637532.1 coordinate 71,936,228, forward strand.
ACATCTTTCCAACGTTGAGAAAATGTGTCATTTGCTAAAGAAAACGCAAGGGGAAGCCCGTGACATCCTTAGAACTTGCCCCATTACACATGACGGTTTCGCCATCGCCTGGCAACATCTTGTTAATCGCTACGAGAATAAAAGAGTTTTAGTTAACGCCCAACTCAAATGCCTTTTTAATATATCTCCCCTTGTTAAAGAAACTGGCCCCAGCATCAGACGCCTTCAGCGGACCATTAACGATTGTGTCACGAACTTATCACTTTTGAATATCGACACGAGCAGCTGGTACATAATATTCGTGTATATATGTTCAACATGCCTTCCGGATGTGACCCTTAATATGTGGGAACATTCTCTACCGCATCGCACCAATGTGCCCACATGGGAGCAGATGGACGCGTTCCTCACGGCCAGATTTCAAACCTTGGAATCCGTTGCTGATATTCGCTCCACCTTTTCATGCCCTTCTACCTCGACCAGAGCAGCCACTTTCAAGAAACCTGACCCGAAGAAACTAAATAGCTTCAGCACTAATATATCCAATGAGAGGATCGGAAAATGTTGTATTTGCCCCTATCATCACCCCTTAAGGCTTTGCCCCACTTTTCTCAACATGACTCTGGACGAGCGGCTGGCTACCGTGAAGAGGCTAAAACTTTGCTATAATTGCCTGGGAAGGTCTCACGACTTCCGAATCTGCAAAAGCCGGTTTTCGTGTAATACCTGTAAAAGAAAACATCATACACTACTTCACCGCGCTGAATCTATGTCTAACCCCAAAGCTGCCAGTGCGTATACTCCGGCAAGCCACAATCCCCCGAGCGTACATACTGGTCCCTCTACTTCAAAGCAATCCACCGACCGAATGGTACAATCTTTTTCGTCCCAATTACAAAGCCCAGAAACTTCTGTAGTGCTCGGTACGGCTCTTGTAGATGTCTACAATGACGATATCAAATATTCTGTTCGTGCCCTCATCGATTCTGCTTCAGAAGCGACTTTTATGTCCAAAAAATTACAAACAAGGTTGGGATTAGCAACACGATGTGTCCAAGCTGACATTCATGGTTTAAATGATTCCCATACCGCGACATCCACCCACGTTTGCCACATTAAAGTTGGCTCCCCCATACATAGTTCAACTGAAATTTCCGTCGACACGCTTGTTGTTAAAAAGCTTACGGGACAACTCCCGTACTGCCCCGCCTCTTCCCTTCAAACCAGCAATTTTGCTCACCTGCAATTAGCCGATCCTAACCGCGACCTCTGCTCCGAAATTGACCTGCTCCTAGGAGGCGATATTTACCCGCAGATAATCCAGGATGGCATACATTGGAACAATAACAGATCGCTGATTGCCCAAAACACAATGTTTGGCTGGATAATCACCGGCATTGTAAAATCTAACTCCTTTAAAAAATCCGTTGCTTCGTTTTTCAACGCAATCACCCTCTCGAAACAAATACAACGTTTCTGGGAGCTCGAAGAGGTACCCCAAAGGCATAGATCTTCCTCTGAAGATTCGTACTGTGAGAACTATCTGGGAATTTCAGAAAACTACCAGGCGAAATAGTGATGGTCGTTTTATCGTTTCCCTACCGTTTAAGCAAGCATTTCCAGACACGCTTGACGTCGGGAAATCTCGCAATATTGCACTCGCTCAATTCTTCCGAAATGAAACCAAACTAATTAAGAACCCCCCGTTGAAATTCGAATATGATCGCGTCATCACCGAATATTCGGCACTAGGTCAAATGGCCGCCGTAGACCCCCCTAGTACGAGCACAAACCACTATTATCTACCCCACCATGCGGTTTTCAAGCCAGACAGCACAACCACAAAACTGCGTGTGGTATTTAATGCGTCAAATGCCTCCTCCAATGGAATCAGTCTTAATGACCTCCTTCACCCCGGGCCCATTCTGCAATCCAACCTACCCACTCTAATCTTGCGATGGAGACTTTTTCGATACGTCTATAACGCGGACATCGAGAAGATGTATCGCCAAATTTTGGTGGACCCTTCCCACACATGCTATCAACGCATAATATTTCGTGACACACCCCATGAACAACCCCGTGACTATGAGCTGACCACAGTCACTTTCGGCGTGAATTGTGCACCTTACTTGGCCATCCGCACTCTACTGGAATTAGCCAAGCAACGGGAGGCAGACCGCCCTAGAGCAGCTGATATTTTAAAAAATTGTATGTACGTCGATGATGTGTTAGCAGGAGCTCACACGTTATCATCAGCCATAGAAGACCGAAATGAACTTATAGAAGTTCTTGAATCTGCTGGATTTTCGCTCCGGAAATGGACGGCAAATAATGATTATTTGCTTAAAAATCTCCCCTCCAGTCACCTATTAGGCGAAGAGTTTCTCAAGCTCTCAGATTCAAGCGTTACGAAAACCCTGGGTTTGAGGTGGAATGCTGGAAATGACTACTTCTACTTCAAATTGAAAACCCTTCCCGATCGCACTAAGACCACTAAAAGAGCAGTCCTCTCTGAAATAGCAAAATTGTTCGATTCCGTCGGTTGGCTCTCTCCCAAAATTATCGTAGCAAAGATCATCATGCAGCAAATATGGAAAGACGGGACCGAATGGGATGAAAACCTTCAGCCCACAACACTACGTCAATGGATCGACATTCTCGATGACTACGCCCAAATCGAGCACATTAAAATTCCCCGGTACGTAGATTTTGCCCCCGAGTATTCAGTCCAATTGCACGGATTTTGTGACGCCTCAGAAAAGGCATATGCCGCAACCCTCTACCTTCGCTCTGAATACGATGGCCTAGTCGCCACTCATCTTCTAATGTCGAAAACTAAAGTTTGCCCTATAAAATTTGTTTCATTGCCCCGAAAAGAGCTTTGCGGAGCGGAATTAATGGCCGCTATGATTGATTCGATACAACCTCAACTCAAACTTAAAGACCCCAAACTGTTTTTGTGGACTGATTCGACAATAGTCTTAGCCTGGCTACAAAAACCCCCGAACAAATGGAAAACCTTTGTTGAAAATCGCGTGTCATCTATAATCGAGAAGGTCGGAAAGGAGTCGTGGGCTCACGTAGAATCGAAAAATAACCCCGCTGACTTAGCATCGCGCGGACTTACCATCCATCAACTTTCGTCAAACGAATTACGGTGGCAAGGGCCTCCGTTTTTAAAACAGCCCCCTTCGGAATGGCCATCACGTAGTGCTACTTTTTCAACGAAGGAAGAGGCCAAACCAACTCTCGTACACTCGATCACAGTTGAAAGGTCCGACATTCTCGACCATTTTTCTAATTTACCCAAAGCATTGCGAATTATCTGTCATGTATTTCGTTTTTATTTCCGAGTTAATGCCAAACTCAAGGATAAGGTCATCATGGGCAAAGACCTGGTGCCAACCGAAATAAATGTCGCGAAAACGCGATTAATACTCGCCTGTCAAAACCTTCACTATCCTCATGAATATCATGCACTATCATCCAAGCAACCGCTATCTCGCAAAAGTCATCTCTTGGCATTTAACCCGTTTATCGATACCGAAGGAGTCATGCGAATCAACGGGCGCCTAGCAAACTCCCCGACACTCACTTATGATGAACGTCACCCCATTTTATTGCCATACCACGCCCGATTCACGCGATTGTATCTCAGCTACCTGCATCAGTATTCCATTCACGGCCAAAATGCGCTTCTACACCGACTCATGCGAATGAAATTCTTTGTGCCTAAGCTCAAAACTCTTATA